>JABCKB010000495.1:0-67305 GCA_013184455.1 Fusarium continuum
GATAGAAAGAGCGTGTTCATCAAATTAACAGCTCTGTCATCATCTCGTCTCATTTGTTCCACTGGTAACATAAGGCGCTGTAGTCACACTACCAGGCCAGTCGCAAACCTTACTAATTTTCCAATACATAACGGCTAGGTTTCGCAAATAGTTTTACTTTCTTTACATGAATAATATCATGCATCTATTTATGGAGATCATCATATATCTGGTTGATTTTGCCATTCCGACCTATCGGCAATAAGCGTACGTTTTACAGCTTACTAACCTTGGTCCTTAATAACTGTGAGATGCTATTGCGATAGACATGTGTGGGAATAGTTAGTATTGCATCTCAGCGATCTCTTTCGAGATAAAACTATGCTTTTCTAGACTTAATTTCCCAATCAATGATGGCTTAACCAGACGGCCCTCTACGTGATTGCTTCTTTGCGCTAGTAAACTTCTTTTGTTTTATCCTTGAGTCGTGAAATCTTTTGCCGCTTCTTGATGTTAACAGAATCCAACAAAACCAACAGCGACTTACATTTCTTCATGCTTCTTCTTCTTTTCTGTACTCGTCTCTGCAGGCGTGGCGTCGTTGTAGATGCGCATGACCTCTTCAACTAACTTTCTCTTGTTGTCTTCTGCATTTGCATCTCGCGAGCGTGAATCTTGAGCCTGGAAGGTTAGAGAATCATTGGTCACCGTGTAGTACCTGGACTTTCGAATGCTATGATGCAAAGACTTGGGAAGTATTGAGATCAATTGTCCCACTGGGTATGCAGTAATTGCCTTGGTTTCAGTTCTTTCGTCCGTGAGCCTTGGAATCATAATCTGGGTACTAAGTTAAGTTTGTGCATACTTATTCACATGCTGTCCACCTGGTCCGCTGGAGCGGGCGTATGTAGTGTTGCCTTTTGGGAGTTGTGATGGCTTAAACGACTTGAACCACAAACGAGCTTCGGCTAGAGCGTCTTGGTCGAATTCGGCATCAAAGGCCTGATATCTCTTGAATCTAGGCGCAAAGGGAGCAGTCGTCAACTGTACCGGCGTCCTTAGCCGAAAAGTCGTAGAGACTTGGCGCCGAAGCATGGCGTAAGACAAGAAGAACTGAAGTAGGTCAAGTTGGATACCGATTTAGTGTTTCCAGCAGATTGGAAATCAATGTCTCATGTACCACTCGAGATTGGGTCGCTAAAATCTTAGCTTTAGCCTGATGCTTGCCTGTGGCTGAGATCCTGAAGGAGCTTCAAACCAAACTGCCTTGGTGATGTGCTTGACCGCCTTGCCTGTTCTAGCTTAGCTTTCCGTTAGCTGCGGTTGACACCAGCGCCCGATCAGCCTCATTCGAACCTCGAAACCCAGCCTTCCGTTCTTACCTTACCTTACCTTACCTTACATTACCACCTCATCTTTTCAACCTTCATCTTCTCATACCTTATCTTCCTCAAACTACCTACGACACACCATCGGCTTCACTTTGACCTTTAGCGTCTTTCCAACAATCCTAGAGTCGCGACAGCTTCCTACTCAGCTCATCTTGATTTGCTCTCACGTGCCCGCGCCCGCGCCCGTGCCCCATTTCTTCTGGAGAACTCAACCCATCTGGTGCGATAAGCCAAGCTCCGACGTCGCAAAGGCACCTACCAGCTGGCTCCCTGTTAAGTAGCTGGTCGAGTCTTCTGCTTTCCTTTTCTTGTCGCCATTTGGTGAGAGTGCCAGTTCTCTTGTGGCTCGTTCTCGCGCCGCCATTTGGTCTACATACAAGCACAGCTTGTCCGGCTCGTGGCCGTACCTTGTCGCTTTGACCGCCACTCAATCTCTCCATCGCGTTCCCAGTTACCATCTTGCGCCAGGCCGTCGCCTGGCGGCTAATCACACTAACGAGAGACGAGCTTACTTACTCGATCTCCAGTTGCACTATCACTTGTGTCCGTATCGTTTGTGCGACTGGCGGCGCTTGAGAGGGTCACCTCATTCTACTGCCCACCGATTTCCATCCCAACCTTAATTAAATGACAGAACCCGAGGCAGAACTTCAGGCCACCGCCAACCTTTCCCCTGTCTCTCCGTCACCTGTTCATTCCGCCACGTCTTTGGCAGTTCCCGTGCTGCAAGAGACGGTAGACACCATTGACGCTATGGTTGCTGCCGCTTCTGCTGCCGCCGCCGATGCCGCCAACGGCTCAATCAGCAAGGCCCCTAATCTTGAGCCCATATCGGGGGCCGGTGATGACGATATCGTAGATGACGACAGCCTCAACGACCCTTATGGTGAGGACGACACGGATGCGGCCGCCCAGCAAGTGCCGCAGCCTCAGGTCGAGCAAGATCTTCCCGACAGCAATGACGACTATGCAAAGACGTTTGATTCACCAATTGGGCCGGAGGAGGGTGAAGATGGAGACGTTCAGCCACAAGATGTATCATCACTACCCCGAGAATCCAACGATATTTCTCTTTCATCCGATCATTTGACAAGTCACCCATCACAAGTCTCCAATACCGTTCATGAATCATCTTTGTCGGCCCAGCCAGGCCAACCTGCAGCATCAGCTGCTTCCAATGCTTCTTCCGAAGCCCAACCTGGCAGCGTTGCAACTGCCGTCACATCGCAGCCTTCCAACCAGCCGGCTTCGTCTCCAACTACAACCAATCCGGATGCTAGTAACGCTGCCGACTCTGCCAATGCTTCAACTGATATTCAACGGCTGGTTGCTGATCTCATTGCGCCAGCCGAACCCAACCCCAGCATAGATCCATCTGCCCCATCCGCCACAGGTGAACAGTACCACGAGTCCGGCGTCCCGTCTTCAGCCTTCTCACCATCAGCCTCTCTTCCACCGAGGCCTCCTCTATCGCAAGCAGTACATCAGACGTGTGCCTCCCAGCACCATCCACGGGGCATCAATGCCAGTATCCCTTCTAGCCTTGCCGCGCCACCGACCCCCGGGCAGCCGTCCACCTATGTGGCTACTAGTGCGCCTGTTGCAATTCCTGATGCTTTGGGTGAATTTCCGGTCCCTCCCGGCTCTGGCCTCCAGGCGCCTGTTGCCATCACCTCCATGAATGCTCCTCCATACCCGCCTCAATCTGCCCCTTATAGTGCTGATCAAGCTCAAGATGCCGAATATCAGCGCCAGTGGGATCAATTCTTGGCCGATGAGCGCCAATACATGTCGGAAGCCAAGTGGGACCGTTTTCCTGAGGGCTCACGCATCTTTATTGGTACACGATCCGCGTCTGGCGCGTCTAAAAACGGCGCTCACATATTCTCTACAGGCAACCTCTCGAGCGACAAGGTGTCGAAGCGTGATGTCTTTGATCTGTTCCATCGATTCGGAAGGCTTGCTCAAATCTCACTCAAATCAGCCTATGGCTTCGTACAGTATCACTCCATTGAGGAAGGGCAGAGGGCGATGGATAATCTCCAAGGTATCGAAATCAAGGGACGCCGAATTCGTGAGTCAAACCTCTGCTATTATCATGATGCTGTGCTTCTAACAATGTGAAGATCTCGAAGTATCGCGTGTCCAGGACAAGTCCAAAAAGGAAAAGGGTCGCAGCCCGGATAGGAATAAGAGCCGCGACAGTGGACGACGCAACGATCGGCATGGTCATCAAAACCGAGAGGATTATCGATCTAGTCGAAATCATTCCCCTCATCGCAGCGACTACAGCAGAGACGAGTCTTATAGTCGCGATCGAGGGTATTATGACCTTAGTCGGGGACGCGGGCGATCACGGTCCCCCGGCTATGGTCGTAACGACAAGGACAGCTACCGACGAAGAAGCCCAAGCCCCTATGGACGGCCTCGGCATGAGGGCGAGCTTGACCTTCCCCGGAGATATGGCGCTGACGTTCCCGATGTCCAAGTCATTCTTCAGCCAGATGTCAACCGCGAATTTGTCAACTGGGTGGAGCAAGCTTTCAAGTCCAAAGGTCTGAGGTCTGAGGTTATGTTCTTGCATCCCAGAATTCCCAAGGATGTAGTTGTACAACGACAGGCCGCCGAAGGTGTGCATGCTGTTGTCGACCTTGATCTTAGGGCACAGAACTTAGGCAAGATTCCAGTCCAGGCGTTCGATCGCTCAGCAGGCTCCAATAACGTTCGGTACGACCAATACATGGATCTGGATCCTCCTACTGCAGCTGAGGTTATCCTTCGAGCCAAGGCATCAGGAGGTCCGCCTAGCTATGGCCAGTCGTATGGTGGAAACGGCTATGGTGGTGCTCCATATGGCGGCCAGCCTCCTTACCAAGTGCCTGCGGCCAGCTACTCCGGCCCTCCACCACCGGGACAATTTGGACAACAGCAGCCTCCTTCTGCCAATGTCGCTAATATTGCGAACCTAATGGGACAGCTTGATCCTGCGTCGCTTCAGCAGTTGCTGACGCAAGTCCAAGGCGGTGCCCAAAACCCTGCCCTCGCTCGAGCTGGCACAAACTCCGCCCCTGCTGGAGTACCTCAAGCTGATATTCAAGCACTACTCGGAAGCTTAGGTGGCAATCCTGCGGCACCACAACCTCAGCAGCAGCAGCATCCTTCAGGCGGGTATAGGGTTCCCTACGGAGCACAACCCCAGTCAAACGGCGCACCCTCGAATGGGGATGCTACGGTTCAAGTTCAGAATATTATGGCACAGTTGGCTAGATATCGACAGTGAGACTGGATAACAACCCATGAGCTGCAGACGAGGCAATCCTGGTCATTGACTGTTGATGGCACCCCTTATGATACCAGCCAAGGATATGGTTTCTTTTTAGACACTGGAATTGTCCGTCTTTTGTTTTTCTTGTCGTTTTATGCATAGAATTAATGCCGTACCAACGGCGTCCCTATACGGGGGTTAGATAACGGAGCGCGGTACGTTTGCCACGGATTGGACGACGGATGAGGCGTTGATGGATGAGAATCGTGATGGGGAATACGACGGTTTATCAAGTGGACGTGGGTACATTCCGGAAGCATAGAATATGATAGCATAGTATATGATTACGGCGATGTTGTCTTGGATTGTATTTGATACCGAGCCGATTTAGGACGAGGCACGGCTAATGCTCTTGCTTCAGGATATCTAGCCTCACTTATAGATACCCGTAGTGCGCTCGACGATTTAAAGAGGAGGTCGTGTTTCTATTTCCCGGCTAGGTCAGACGTAAGTACCTTGAGACAACCATGTCTATCTTGCCTCGTGAACTCGGCTGCAGAGCTATGAGATAGTTAAGGTGAAACACAACTGCGACTAGCTATCATCCTCCACGAGTGATCACTTGCGGATGGCTTTTAAAACGATAATGCAATCACATATCGTCTTGCTTTGGCATATTGCGTCGATCTAGGGTTGAGGTCTAGGGTTGAGGTCGCGGGACCTAGTAGAATCTGTCTTGAATCTTTTGTCAAACCCAGTGTCTGGCCTGATAGCCTCTATTTGCCCACCAAGCATCGATGACAGATGTATACCTAGTTTAAATCGGGCAAACCATGGGCGCCAATTACATTGCGGGCTTTCCCATCTACCATCCAAAACTCTCGTTATGCCACCAGACGTTGCGTCCCTTCATCACCCACGGCGTAACGCTCTTGCGCAGCTCTCTGGCCATCTCTGCAGGGCCACAAACCAAGATGGCCACACTCTCCTGCTGACCCTGCCGAAATGTGTCGTCGACTATCTTTTGCAGATCAGGTCTTTTACTATTCCGAATAGCGACGCGATTACTCTGCCGAGGCAAACTGCTCATCTCTACACCGGCCGAGTTGTCACTGTCGTTGGCGACACCCATGTCGCCTGTGAGGAAGAGTTGTACTTGATTATCCTCGAGAAGGGACTTGCCTGTGGGACTTGACGAAGCCCATGTTGCGTCGCCTGCGCTGCGGATGGCCCAGATGAGCTGGACGTAGGTATTTGCGTTTTCTGCAAGGATAGCGTGGTAGAGCGGCACAGCAAAGGTTGCTCCTACGCCGCCAGCTACAAGAAGGATACGATTTACGCCTGAAGTAAGGAGGTCGTTGAACGTCTTTCCTATCGTGCCGTACGGACCTTCAATATTGAGCTGGATCTTGTCGCCCGTCGCCCCGCCGTTGGTGGTGGAGGACAGATGATGCAGACGGTTCGTCATGGGGCCGGTTCGTGTCCGAGCAACAAATGTTAACTGGCCCGTCTCCGGATTGGTAGAAGACACCGTGAAGGGGTTATAGAGAAACTCAAAGACGAGGTAGGGCGCAGAGAATTGCCCAATGCCGGGGCGCGACGCTGCGGGGACGTTGAGGTAGATGTGTGATCCTGGACGAGCGGCATATTTTGCAATTTTTTGCAATGGTAGCGTAGCAGAGACTTTGACAAGATCAGTACCGGGAATACCTTCGACAACGGCGGGGACTGTGATCGTAGTGATCTTTCGCGCAGCGAGATCAAGGACGAAGATGCCGACGGCCTCAACGATGTAGAATCGAGAAGATGGTGCGTGGAAGTAGATCAACGGTGGAATTGCAAAGGCCCCGAATAGGTGGACGATGAAGAATAATCGATACGATTCTTGACGAACGCGAGCCATGGCTGTGCCGTTGAGGGTGTGCAGAACGACAAACCCCACAACACCTGCGAATACGACAGGGGCGAAGAAGCGCTTGAGCCATATTCCAGACTCGATGAAGAAGACGTTGTACAGAATGACATGGAGGATGAGGAGGGAGTAGATGATGCGGCCAAGAACACGATGATAGCGGTTTAGATGCTCATGAGAGGAGCGGAGGATGTAGGCGTACGGGTTGAGAACCTTGAGAGCGAGGAGATACTGGATGGGCATCTGAGATGTTGCGACTATACCGAGTCGTTTTGTGAGATGAAGATAGTCTAAATTGTTAGCAGCATTCTCTTTGATAGGTTTCAGTGAAATAGACATACCCTTTCCCGTTCCATGAATGCTCAACACCAGCAACCACAAAGTCCAAGCAATACCCAATACCCATTCATCACGCTGCCCCCAGTGACTCCCTAGAAAATAGACGTCTTCGCCCAACCACCACTGCACCATTGGTCCCTTCTCCATGACTCTAGAGATCCATCTCCGTCGATTCGCCTTGGCGCCTGGTGAACCGGGGACTTGACGATATCCACCATTACGGCCGCGGCGCACGCGGTTGATGAGTCGTACCAGAACATACAAGAGTGCTGGTGCGAATGCTGATAAGTGTGCTACGTAGGCGTAGTGATCAAGACTCAGGCGACGTTGGTGCTTTTCCTCAGCAGATAGAGTGAGGAACTCCCATGGCCAGCCCATGTTAGCTTGTGTCCGTCCGTGTTAAGGCTGAGTTGGAGGCACAGTTG
Organism: Fusarium continuum; assembly: GCA_013184455.1. Lineage (NCBI taxonomy): Eukaryota > Fungi > Ascomycota > Sordariomycetes > Hypocreales > Nectriaceae > Fusarium > Fusarium continuum. The sequence goes on from JABCKB010000495.1 coordinate 7,312, forward strand.
CGATTCAGCTTCTGACGAGACGGGCTAGCAACAGATAAAGGCAATTGTGTGAATATAGCTACGCTGTAGTTGTGTTTCAACGAGTGAAACGCGTTCACAAAGACACGACTTGTGAATACATGGCCAACTCTAAGTTTCTCTATGCCCTGGTGAGGACAACATGCAAATGGCGTCAACCTGATTGGTCAGCAGTGGCTGGGCAGATTCCTTACCCTGCATGCATTTGATAGCCCAGTTCAGGTCAGTATCAAGCTTCCTTTCGGAGCAGACAAACTACAGTCAGGAGAACCTTCACGAGACGGATGAACACCAGATTCTCATGATATGTTTGTTTCAATATTCATGTCTAAGTTCACTAGCCTAAACATCCATCATGCACATGCGTTTGCACACACCCATCCCATCCCATCCTATCCCAACAAGACCAGGTCAGACTGCAAAGGAAACCCCAGGAAACCATCATAACACCAGAGCTCCACTAACTATGCCATACGTCAACATATTCGTCTATTAAAAACGTCGCTGGTGACTCTGTCCCTCCGTCTTTGCTACATCAACTACTCCCCTGACGGACCTGGTATAAATTAAATCGGACATCGTACACTACGAATCTCGCCAATGCTGCGCCTATGCTGCTTTTTGATCAATCGAGCATCCTTAGCTCTTCGCATCATCCTGATCGGGCTCAAACTTGGTCTCGCCAAGCATGGGACCGGGTGACGACGTCATGGCAGTTTGCGTAGCCGGCTGAGGCTGGCTGTGCACCGCTGGGCCAGTTGGTCGGTTCGGAGGCTGTGATGATTTCTGTGCAGGCTGGTTGCTTGTCGCAGCATGCAACCTCTGGTCCAACGCCCTGAGGGCAATGGCCCTCCTCCGCTCAGCTTCAGCGCGAGCGCCCCCGGGAGCATTGCGGTGGATTCGGCTATCATTTCGAGAGGCATCGGCCTGCGCGAATGGTGTGCATACTCGCATGGCCACCAGCACTAGGAATATCTGATCGGCAACAGTTGCGACAAAAGGCTTCACGGGGCCGGGGAAGAACTCGGCAAACGCAAACGTCTCGCTCGCATCGCCACGGAGGGAGGCTTCCTGGGCCGAGTCAAGATCGGGGAACACGGTCTTGTAGAATCGGAGGTAGGTCCAGCTGGTGAGGAATCCAAAAATCGCAAGCCACAGGGCAGCCCGAGTGAGGATAGGAGTAAGAGACAGAAGAAAGATGACGCCGATGTAGAGAAGCGGGAATCGAGGAACTCGGAGAGATATGATGCCGCGGAAAAGGGTCACGGTGTGCGCTGGGACGAGCTGGCTGAAAGCGACGAGGAAGGCAATCTGAACGGGAACAGTTCCGGCAATGACAGTCAGACTATATATCTCAATATTAGTTTCTCCTCGCACCATACTCTTCAGCGGGGTAGTACATACGTCCAACTCTCATTACGAGAAAGAGTAAAGAAGAGCACCATGACACAAAGTGTCAGGAAGTTTGGAACCAGCGACACAATAGCGAGGAACTTTGCCAGCTCAGCCGACGACCACGCTCTCTCGAGATAACGTCCTCCATAGTACAGCGTGACGGCAGCGATACCTAGGGTGAACACATTACTCTCCACAAACGTTGATGTTATAAACGTCCAAGGGTAGATGATGGACAGCTGCGGCACCAGCGTCAAGTAGGGGATGACGATGTCGGCGTTGGCGGTCCATTGACGATATCGAATCGCAGCACTGAGTAGGGATTGGCCAAGGAGCGCAATGAGGAGAATGCGCGTAACAGGGGGGATATTTATTCGAGGCGGCATCGTGATGCGATTATCTGGGTCAACCTCGTCGAGGTTGTTCGAGTTTGGAGGCGTTGAAGTTTTGGCGCGAGATGACGGCGATGTCGATTAGTGGTTCGATCAGCAAACTAAAGACCTCACGAGAGGCGGTTCTCTTCGCCGCTGATTTTATCGTATTCGAAAACTTTGTCGTTGGCGCTGACTCTCAAAAGACTGTCCTTCTCTTTATTTCCCCTTTGAAGCTCAAAGATTGGATTCTGAGTTGTCCTCTACAACCCCCTGCTAGCTTCACTCCTTTGGTTCAGCCTCCTGTGGCGCGCGACATGTGGAGTCTCCTATGGAGCAGCCACAGCTTCGAGAGCCCATGACCAGGTAACCTACCTCCTACAGTCGTACCTGAGGTACCGGTAGTAGCAGGGCAGGCCCGCGTACGCAGGCAGGTACCTCAAGTAATTAATTGAGAACCCTGTCAATTATGAGGAGGCCTCTCTCCCTGCTCTATGATACGCTTGAAGCGGTATATTCCAGACAAAGTCACAGTCTGGCTGTTGATTCTTCTATTTATTTTATTTCTCTGCGAAAACTCAATCAAGAGCAATCTGCTCATGTTGAGATCTTCCAACGTCAACCTCTTAAAGTTCAAAGATCTGACTATGGAGATAAACATTGCCTGGTGTCTCCAAGACATTTATACGGAGTACTTGAAGAAGATGGGAGACAAAACAATTACTTCTCGCCGTCCTATTTCAAATTTGAGATGACCTTGACTGGAGGCAAGGCACTTTCTTATTGACTCAGTCAGCAAGGCCATCCATCCATTGGGATTGACGGCCGTGATCCGCTAGTGTCCACCTTTTAGCGATAAAGCCACGGTTAGAGTTTAAGATTTTGAGATTCTGGTTAAAAACATCACTTGTTTCACTTTTTAGCGTGTCAATCTCAAGGTCATGACTGAATCGACGAAACCATGCCCTAGAAAACACCTCCCGAGGCCCAGATAAACTGCCTCCGAGAATTTGAATAGTTACTGACATCGCGACCAGTATAAATCTCGAATGGGGAGACGCAGATATCAAATTCGGTCGAGGTTCGGGGGCCTCGGCAAAGACAAGATGACGGATGCCAGTCGACGCGACCAATTCTCAGGTGACGTCTGATTGGTCAAGAGCGTTTAGATTATCGACAGTTGTTGTTCCTGTGCCTCTCGAACATGGAGCCAGTGGGGCACCCCGACTTAGGAATGTCGTGCAGGGCAAAGCAAAGACAGCCACATCTCTGATCCCGTCGTGGAGGTGTTTCGTTGCCAAGATTGTGCGCAAAAGGCTGATGTATTCCAATCAGATACCACCCGCGAGAATCGGACAAACCCAGGTAGCCACGCCACACGGTCCAAGGTCAGGAGATCCATACATGGCAGGTGGTGGGCATAAAACCCGGAGATTTGCGATAGAGGAATGGCTCAGGCTATGTTGCGTCGGTGGAGGGTCCAAGTACCGACGGGAGATGTACAAGGTCAAGGAGAACCTCGGGAATGCGACGGGAGGCTTGCGACAATTAACATCACGTGATGGCAGGTCCTGATAGAGATGATTGAGCAGTCTTTGCTTTGGAGAGAGGTAAATAAATAGATAATAAGAGAAAGCAGATACCATGTACATATGGACAGATAACGTTCACAGCAGTCATGGCGAGCAAGCAGCTGATGTGCTGCAACATCGCCATCACAAGTACAGAGTACCGCTATAATCATCACAAAGCCCGTGCATTGACGCGGTGGAAAAGAAAAGGGAAAAAGCACGGGGCACTGTCGAAGTCAAAACATGCGGGTACCCGCCAAGTTCAGAAGTTTGTCGCAGGCGGAAGCGAGACGTCCATCAGCGCGTTTTTTTGACACAGGTAGTCATGGGAGTAGTAGCGTATCTCTATCATACCGCATACCACAACTTGCTGTCTTCGAGTGACGATGCTCGGATTGCTCAAGTCGCGTCGTCCTCGAGATGCACTCGAAACTATGATGCTGGATTCTTGTGCCTTAGAACAACCGCTAAGGCTGGTGGTTTAATGCCCGGACAAGGGCAGCCGCTGGCCCCGGTTGCATGGTGGGCTTCTTGGCGGCCCCTTTGAACGAGCTAGAGTATTGCCACGTAATGACGAACGTTCAGGCAGGGCTGCGAGCACCTTTACGAAGAGACAAGACGGTCAACATTTTGCTGTTCCTCTCTCTGTATGCACAACCGCTGAGAATAGCTTTCTTTCTGTCGCGCAAGGTATTGTGTGGGTTTGGAGTAGTTGCACAGCTTATGAATGCTGTCTGGAGATGACGCTGGCAACCAAGCAAGCAATTGGAACCAAGTCGTGGACAGGCCCTGTCTAAGCCCTGTGCCTTGTAGCCCTGCAGCCTGTAGCCATGCTGCCGCTTGCAACGTTCTGTGCGTTTATCTTCTCTGCCTGACGGTTTTCGGTGAGCGCAGCGAGCTGTGCATGTCATGTCACGCAGAGATGGATGGACGGATGCTCACGCTGGACTGGACGCCATTGGGTGTGGCATCCTTGTCTGTGGTGGCATCTGCCCGTCCGGAGCTCTGGGAGCCAGGCGTGCCAGGCATGCCGGGGCGGTGCTTTTGGTGGGCCATCGATTGCGGGCTTGCCTTGAACCATCCATCACCTCCCCAGACTGGCCTGGTCATGGAAGCTTGAGTTGAGCTGTCGGCGGTGGCGGATGTGGTGAGAGTGAGGCTCTTGTTCCCAGTCTTGTGTCGTCTTTCTCAAAAAGAGGGCCAAGATGCCTCTGCCAAGTCATGACAGCGGAAATCCAGAGTGCCCAAATTGGATTCGGTTTCTCCAGCCCGGTGTGACATTACCACCTCGAATTGGAGTGAGCACAGCAGGGGCTAAAGGGATGGATGGGCGGGGGACAGAACCTGACACATGTTCAAGTACCTCTACTTTGATCAACCTGACGTGGGCTGGCTTGAACCTGACCCCCCCTGTCAAGGCCGATCTGCATCCGTCTCAGATTTTTTTTGGGAGAGAAGGCGAATGCATCAGCCCGAGCCCTGGAGGGAAGCATGGCATGGCATTTGACGCGGACTAGCCGTGACTAAGGCAGCCAGCGTCATGCGATTGGCCAAGATTTCAAGAAGCCTCATGCACAAACTGGGGGTAAACATTGACGGAACACCATCACACTCGTAGCGGCAGGGGCGTAATCTAGCGACGACAAGCGATAAAGCCAGAAGAGAACAGGAGAAGAGAAGCGGAAGGGGAGAAGATCCCTCGATCGCTTCTTCTTGTCTTTGTCCCTCGATCGATACCCCTCTTCATCAGGGGGGCATGATCTTCAAAACCTTGCTTGTCACTCGTGGATGTCGCTGTTGAAGACAGACCTAGCAAGCATGCTGCATGGAATGACCAACAGACCAGCCAGACGCCAGTCTAGGGAAATCTACCGTTGTTTTCAAGGTGACACTAGGGGGTGATTATTTCAGTCCCCAATATTGTCAATGTCCGCCATAGCCCAAACGGGTTCAAGGACCTTCAAAAGCTCACAACAATCCCCTGCTTGTCCGAGCATCTAAGGCCCACAATCCGCAGGTCCATGACCCTTGTTCAACAAATCGATTGGTCGCCATCCCTCCATCTTCAAGGTACTGGTACCCAAGAACGCGCCCGCATGGGTGTTCGCTGTCTCTGTAGGCAGGCCTTGACCACCTCGAGAAAGAACACTCGTTGTGAGTCCAGTTCTGTCTGTTTTTCCATCCTTCGACCTGGCGTTCGCTAGCGCCAGTTCCATTTCAAGCCCGCCGTTCAGTGGGTTAGTTCTCTTCCACTCATTGTATCTTGGAATACGACGTACAACTCGATGTTTTGGGGCTTTTTTTTTTTTTTTTGTTCCGCTACTCTGCCATTTGGTCGTGAGCCATGCCACAAGTTCCGTTTTGGTATATGGTGCCCTCAATCTATCGTTGCTCACTTGTCAGCCTCCTTGGTCTGTAAGACTGGAGGCTCTGGGCCATTCGTGGATTCAACGTATGGTCACAAGCGTACCTGCAAATCCCCCCAGTCAACCCCGTGCCTAGCTCCCCGTAAAGGCCCCGTAGCTCTAGCTCGAGCAATGTCGCTTTATTCTTGGCGTTTTAAGGGTACTTCGACAAGGTACCCTTCTACCCTTCCATCCCTTCCATCCTTGCAGCACCTCGACTAATTCGAGCTAGCAGAAACGGGGAGAGCCACAGGCAGAACGACCTGATCCTGTGCTAGCTCGGTGCTTGTCTTTGTACATAGGAGCATTGAATCTCGGGCTGGGTTGGCAGGCTGGGCTGGGTTGGGACGGGAGTGACTTACAGGGGCGGTAGAGGTAAAGGCAGGCAGGTAGGTACCTACCTTACCTAGAGGTGGAGCGGGGAGGTACGTACCCACTGACCACCACCGCCCCGACTGGAACCTTGAATTTCATCTCTCTTTTGCATCTTCACTCACCTTTCCTTGGTCAAGCCGCATAAACGACTTCGATTAACCCGTCCCTGTCTCGAATTCGGGTTTGCTTTTCAAAGAGCCCGTCAAATTCTGCTACAAATTCCGCTTCGTATCGTCTGCTGCGATCCTTCAGCGACTCTGCGCCTCTTGCGGCGCCCTATGAACCATGGTCGCTAAGGAATTTCTCGACTCGGATAGAGTCAACTTTCTTGTTTGGAGGTTCGTCACTGCTCCACGTCCCCTATTCGCAACCGCAAACTGGTCAGCGCCAGTTGGAGGATTCCCACGACGATAACTTTTTTGGCGTCCCTGGACTTTGCGCTGACCATGCATTTCTGCCTGCCTACAGATTCCTTCTTGAAGGCAGTATGTAGCACCTCTGCGCGCTCACAGCGCCATAGCAATTCTAACCTCACTTTCCTTGCAGATTATCGAGAGACTGCCGCCAAATTCCAAAAAGAATGGCACGTCAAACAGCCTCACAGAGATTTCGCCTTTGCCCGTCACGTCAAGAGCCATGCATTGGTTTCGGTCATTAACCGTGGCCTTCTTTACTACGCGCTCGAGCGTGAGTATGCACGCAAACTGGTAAGTAAATCCTGAAAATTGTCGCTTTCGATGAGAGTTTCGACGCTGCACCTGTCCCCCCACCCACCCATACGAGGTGGGCTGTACTTCTTGACAAGGCCAAACATCCAAAACGGTCAGAGGCTGACGGAATTCGCTATGTGCAGCTGCCTCAGGATGCAGCAGCGGAAGCAGCCGAGGCGCTGCAGGTCGGCATTTTTGGACCTCTGGGCGCGCACCCACAGGGGAGAATCGATGAGGAGGAGGAGGAAGACGCTGAAGGGGAGGAAATTCTTGAAGAGGAGGTATCACGGAAACGAGCACCCCAACAATTTCCGAATGGATCACCAGCAAAGCGACAACGGTTAAGTAATGGTTTGGAGAATGGCGCCGATGCACAGGTTGCGGTATCGGTACCAGCATCAGCACCAACGCCGGTAACAGGAACAGGAACAGGAACAGGGACAGGAACAGCAGCCACAACAACAGCACCTCCCCCGGTAACGACACCTATGGAAATCGACAACCAACCCGATAACCATGCATATCCTTCGCCGCTTGAGGGTGAGCAGGCGCCAGAGCCAATGGCGCGAACTGACGGTCCTGAGCAGGGTACACAGGTTGACAAGGTCGAGGAGCTGGCTCCAGAGACGACTTTTATCCGCTTGGTAGACGACAGCCAGAATCAGATCCAAGGCGACGGCCGAGGCGCAACTACGCCATCACCTTCCTCACCCTCCGGCCCTGACAACGCTCCCATCCTTTTGCAGTGCGAGTGGAACCCAAGAGATTCGTCCATCCTGGCGGCTGCTGGCACGGATGCACTAGCCCGGGTTTGGACTGTTGCGCGTGCCGGCCCCGTTGAGCCGGGCCAAGATCACGTGTCACCCCAAGGTCATTCCCTGCTTGACCGCGACGTGCCCCGCGATACAACAGTAACGGCACTGTCGTGGACCGCAGATGGCGTGGCTATTGCAGTAGCCACAGATTCGAGGAACCAGGCTTCGATTAATGTGTGGTCGGCTGAGGGCGCTCATTTACAGTCGATGGAAGTCTCAGAACCACCCATAATCAAACTTGCATGGAACCCCAACAACACCGCTCTCCTCGCCATCTCGCCAGACAAGAGTGGTGCTCTTGTCACCGTGCACTTCCCACCCGCTGGCAACTCTCTCTCGTATCTCCTATCTGGCCATGACATTGCAGCCACTCCCCTTGACGCTGTCTGGACTGGCGATGCCGAATTCTTACTCTGTGGTGGTGACCTGATGCTATGCCTGCAATGTGCAGACACAACGATAGTTCAGGCCAGGAAGTTTGAAACCAAGGAGGACGATAGCTTTACCCAGGTACTCTTTGATGGACGTTCAAGACTGGCAGCTACGTCCAGCGACAAGGGCACACTTGATGTGAGAACGTACCGTATACTTACCCCTTGAACAGAAATGCTGACTGCTTTAGCTCTGGGACGAAGGTGGACAAAGGAGGTCTATTTCTGCACATCAAGGGGCCATAACTACGATGCAGTGGCAGCCTCTTCCCGAAAACCAACACGGAGCTGACGATGAGCGACTCATTGCGACAGGAGGCGATGACTGCGCGATACTTATTTGGAACGCTCGAATGCCTGAGAGCAAGCCAAAGTGCTTCTTGACAATGGACTCGCCGATCATGAGACTCGCTTTCACGCCGGATGGCGCCTTTATCGCGGGTGCAACGTCGACGCAGGTCTTGATTTGGAAAGTTGGAAGTCACGCTGTTCCCCGAGCGAGTTGGAGTAGACCAGTACACCCCGGTTGGCTTAGCCCCAAAGCGAATACTGAGTCTGACGAGGAGGATGAGCACTGCTTGTGCTGGGATGCCGACGGACAGAAATTGGCTTATGGCTCCAACAGCAGGGTGAGTGGTCGATTGTTACCAGAAGATACTGTGTCAGTTGTGCTAACGTCTAAGCAGCTTGCTATCATCAATTTCCGTAGATGATAACGGGCAAAGGCGTTTTGAGAGGCAAGCATTTGCAGCCTCGTCATCTAACTGGGTCTGGCTGTGCACGGAAGCACACAACTTGGAAGCCTGCATGCGTGAATGCTATCAGCATCTGTCGCTCGGTCGGGCATGGCTTGGGACTGTGGTCAAATGGACTGCGCCGCGAAATGGGCATGCGTGGAAGCCCTTAATGTCTATTTTCGCTTGGACATGGTTGATGCGACCAACTACGTGAAATCTACGGCGCTCGCAACAACTCTTTCTTGTATATCACGACGACGAAAAAACGACCGGCTGGCTACGGGGTTAACAAGATGCTCTTCGATTGGCACATGTACAACATGATCTGGGCACCTCTTTACTTACACACGAACTCTTTGTTGATGAAGGAACACGGATAGAGGTTATAGGAGTATAAACGACACGGCTTGCAAGGCTTTACCTTTTTTTTTTCTTTGTCTATTTTTTCTTTCTTTCTGGATTTGGAGCTCTCGGAGGCCGGGGTGGGTTACTATGGGAGGTGGAGGCACACGGAGGGCAAGCGAAATGCTAGGGATGCGATCTGATCCCAAGATTCTAGGTGCACGGGTAGCGGGTAGCGGGTAGCGGGTAGCGGGTAGCGGGTTGCACCATGTCCAATTCCCCTCATGTTCTTGTTTTGGTGGTGGGCTGTTTTGCAGTACTTGTACGAGTATATACCATTCGGGGTGATGAATTGGCGCAGAAAAGACACAGGGGGCTTGCTTTGACACATTAAGAAATGGAGTTGGGGTTGGTTCTAGCCAAGTCGACAATATCAATATAGCAACGATTAGCTGGCACTTGTTGTGGTTCCCTATCCGAGACTTGGAATTGACGGTGCATGAAAGACGGCAGAGACGTATCCCAATCGTGATAAGGGTATGTGTGAAGCGGATTGCGTGGGGATGTCTTTGAGTGTCTGGAGCGTCTAGATTGGTCTCTGTATCTTGGCTTTAATTATGTCGTTGATGGTCGCATTGGGTTGTGAGACAAGGCCAACCAAGCCTGGGCGATGACTCCACAAACACAAGGAGGATCTCCGGCTGCAGAGTGTTGAGGCTCAGCAGAACAAGAGGAAAAGAGACAAGAAGCGGCATCCTGTAGCTGTCCACATTAGGTAGTTAGTAGATATTCCCCTCTCTCGCGTCGAGCAGTCATATCTGACAGAGGCTGTTGATTGGAGGCGAGATTGTAGACTAAGACACCACGCATGATTCGCCTTGCATGTCTCAGCCTCAGCTGTAGATCAAGATGCCTGTATGTTTGTTATCGTGTGTGTTCGAACGGGTCATTGTTTTTTCGAGGCGTCTTGCCTTGTTTCTTGACAGATGGCTTTGAGGTTGTTGAGGCCGGTGGGACTACTTATGAGTTTGTGTTAGGTGAATCAGTTGTGCAGTTTGCAGTTTACTCGAGTTTAACATAATGTTATTATATGTATGTATCCTTGAGCTGTGAATGAACTCGCATCTCATCTCATCCGATCTCATCCATGACTAGTAAGTGTTAGATCTCACGGCATCCCCGAGTCACTCCCGTAGGTCCAATTATCTCATCTCGTCTCCACAAAGTTCGCCCGTTTGTGCATTTCCCTTCGAGGCCATGTGCAGCATTTGCGTGTTCCCTGCATTAGCTCTTTCATCTCTTCCTCTTGTCTGCCGTTTCTTTTTTACTTTTCAAGTCTATGTATGTGACAGTGGCCCCGCTTTGGAGGGGTTGGTAGGTATTCAAGGTCTCTCTCTCTCTCTTCTGCTCTGGTATTAGTTGATCAATGAGTGAGTGAATGAATGACTCGAGGTTTTGTGCAATCAATTACCTTTTTGTTTTGTTTTAGTTTTTCGTGTGTAAAAGGCCAGACCAAGTCATTGTTTGTTAATTACACTTCTAAATTACCCGACCGCTGTTGCCATCTTCAAAGCCTTCATCTCCACCACGAACCAATCTACCTAACCTAACCTACAACAACCGAACCACCAATCATCATGGCTTCTTCAACACCAAAGTCACAACATCACCACCGTAACCGCACCTCAGAATGGACGTACGAAATGCGCGATAGACAAGCCCGCGGGAAGAACCCCTACAGAAAAGCAGAAGGCAGCGGGGATAGCGACGTGAGCGATGCTGAGCCCATGCGCCTCGGAGGGCGGTATGTAGCTTTCTCACCACTTCCCGGTGCCTAGACTGATAAACATAGCCACACCATTGAATCACATATGGAGAGGGAGCGAAAAGGAGAGGCCATGTACGTCCTCGATAACCCGGAAGCTCTCATGGCTCATGCACAAGCCAGCGGCGACGCAAGTATCCCCCCTCAGAGGATAGGATATGGTGACCCGTGCTAAAACACCACGCAGAGCATCACCGGCCAGCGCCTCCGCTTCATGCGCCAGCTGTGCGGCTTTGACGACAAGCGCGACGATGTTCCTCCTTCTGCCTCGTCGGGACGGAGTAGCAAGAGTCGCCGAGTGAGCGACCGAGTATCCCGATAGCACAAAGAGACTATTTGTTTGTCGATCAACAATGGGCTTTGTTCATTACTGTACATGTTATTTATAACCAATCATTTCGATCCCTTTTTTATAGCGACTCTCGCGACTTCATAATGGTTGAAACGAATTATTATGACCAAATCAAACAAATGCTGGCATCTTGCCTCTCTTCTAATTGTCGTTATAGCGTCGTGCTGATATCTAACATAGACATGCAAGTGTACATAGATGTATGTGTGTGTGCCTGTATATGTGCCTTTGCCCATCAATCACACGTCCCATAGGTACGTACTTATCCAAGCCCATTCCATGCCTTGAGAATTCGCTAGTCCACAGGTTGAAAACAATGTTGATCAATACAAATGTGGTAGCCCAAATCCAAACCTAAACACAAACCACTCAAAAAAAGAAACCAATATGCCCAGATAAAACGCCGGCAAATGCTGTACCAGAGATGTAAAATGCGCCCCTCTGTACCAAAAAAGTCTAAGCGTATCTCATACTGCGCGTTCGTTGCTGCTGCCACCCATTGTTGTTATCAAGAGGTGCGTATGTGTAGCCGCCTTGTGGGTTGTGAACGCCAGGGCCGCGAGGATATCCCGGCCAGGCACCCATGGCTGGCTGCTTGGCAGCCTTGCGACGGGCCATGCGTCGTCGAATACAGCTCCAGCAGCAGGAAGACACGGCCAGGAGAAGGAGGACAGCGAGAACGCATCCCACTGGAATGGCAATGTTCTTGTTGTTTCTGAACCAGTTCTGAATCTCCTTCCACGTCGAAGCGCCCTCGCAGTTACCATTCTCACATCTACCTCCGCCACCACAGGGTGTGCCATCAAGGAAGTTCTGGTTTCGCTGCGTACAAAAGCCATCACCTGAAGCCTGACACGACAAAAGACAGCTGTTGGTGCAGGCTTTGACACTCGATGACGACGTCGAGTTTTGATAGTTCGCCCGGCACTGCTCATCTCGGGACGTACACTGGCCTGACGCACATTCGAGTCCGTCACCGCAGTCTTCGCCGTCGTCGCTGTGTGCATCCTTGGGGCATGCCGCGCTGTTTCCCGTGCACTTTTCTTCAGGATCGCAGGGACCGGTGCTGGACCGACACACAGTTCCTGAAGACGCGAACTTACAGGAATCGGTACAGCACTCTTCGTTAGAGCTGTCACACTCAGCCTTACCCTTGAACTTGCACGTCTTTGCGTCGCAACAGGGGTTGTCGCCGCAGCTGTCTTCTCCGCCGCAGTCACAATCCTCGCCTTCTTCGACGATTCCGTTACCGCACTGCTGGCCTGAGATGGTTTTGACGTTCTTGTTATCGGTAAGACACTCCGTATTGACATTGCGTCTGAAGCCTGAGCAGATGTTGCCGATACTGCAAGGTGAGAATTCACTGATGCCATCCTTGGAAGACGGGTTCATGATGTAGTTGCCTCGTGCATCGCACGAACTCGTACTCAACGGGCAGCATGACTGCGCATTCGATGAAACTGGACATGTGCTTTCAGTGCAATCGTGAACGGCGCCGAAAGTGTGACCTGTCTCGTGGGCAAAAACCTGCCACTCTGCCGAGGTTCTCACCACGACATTGGCTCCCGCAACCGTCTCGTTTCGATCTCCTTTGTTTGAGTTGGCTGAAGCACCGGGGCGGCAGAGCTGACCTAGCCACGCCAGACCGACAGCAGAATCTGTGTTGCATGTGCTTAGAAGAGTCCAGAAGGCGTTGGTGTCCTCAAACTGGCCACGCCAGTTGGAGAACAGATTCAATCGGTCAGACAGATCGACGCCGTCAGAACACTTCTGATTCCAAGCAGCCGTGTCGGATGGACTGCCCGGGCACGATCCGTCACTTATGGTAAGGTTCTGAATGCCAAGGGTAATGTTGAAGGTGCTCTCATAAACCTCGGAGGCATCGTTGACCATTCTAATGACGCTTTTTCTCAAAGCCTCGCTCGAGTTGAAAGTTGCCGTATATCCACAATCTGTTGCAATTCCCAGGAGAGCGACTCTTCGACTAGTCGGACAACCCGTAACAGAACCAATGGTCTCTTCGAGGTCAACACTAGTACCGTCGTCTCCCGTAGACCCCGTATCGATAGATTGGCGCCCGAAGAGGGATTTGGTCTTTGCCGCACCAAACGTGTCAAAGTCCTGAAGCTCATGAAACTTGCTGTTGAAACCCAGTGTGTCAGAATTGCAGAGTGCAGCCGAACCATCACGCTTCTTCAACTCATTGGGGTTGAAAGACATAATATCAGAGTCCCGCCAGACAACCATAACCTCGTCACTGTGCTCAATAGCCGATAAAACAGGATCGTCTTCATGTCGGACTTGCTGGTAGTTGGTACCGGTCTGTATATGGTGGTGGTTGCCGTCGATGCGTAGAGTGCCTTCAAACACGGGCGCTTTACCGTCGCGGTGAATCGTTATTCGTGCCCAACCGGCCTTTGTCCAGCCCTCTCTTCCAATGCGCTGAATAAAGACGGCACCCTTGAATACCTTCTCGTCCTCTCGCTTTACTGTCTCAACAGATCGCACAGCACCATCGGCGCCAAGGTGAGTGATCGCAAAATTCTCGTGTAGGATGTCATGGTTCGGTTCGAGCTTGAGTCTGATCTTTTGCTGACCACTGTGAAGAGAGAAGAGGAGATCGAAGTGTGAGTCAGCGCGAATACGATGAGACGGCGTGTTGATGACAGGCTCGTCGATGAAGGAAATGTAGTTAACGGCGTTGCGCTTCACTGAGCTCGCTGTCGATTCCAGGGAGATTAGACGGCCGGTCGAGGTAGAAGACGCATCGTTCGGGAAGCTGACATACCTAGTGAGGTTTCAAAGAACAGAGCGACACCTGCAATAGCGGCCGCGATGGACCGTAGCGATACCATGGTGTTTTGTCGGACCTGGAACGGTCCTAGGGTAGAAAAGGCGACGCGCCGAATTGAAGAGATATTACTTCAAGGCCATACAGCGGTGTTGGAGTTGGGAAGGTCAAGCTAAGTGTCAAGAAGAGGAGTTTATGGGTAGTAAGATGAGAAGTAATCAAGGTGAGACGATGAGATCGTCAGACGGGAAGGCCGAGAGTGGAAGCCGCCCGGGAGGATGACTGAATTTATCAAGACCAGTCAAAGGAGAATGTAGAGAAAGAACCCCAAGGGTCAGGGTCGGTATTTGCCAGACAGAACAAGGAAGATGCACGATAAAAAGAGGAAGAGAGAAAAGAGAAGGAGAATCTCAACAACGATCGTCGAGATGGATCAGTATTGGATCTGAATAATACAGTTACAGTACAGTAGGGAGATGGGCCAAGGCAAAAAGGCAAAACAGAGTGTGGCGGAGGGTGCTTAGGTTAGATCCTTTAGAGTGCAAGCCCGTCCAACGGGCTAGACGGCCTATCCGCCAAGGGTTCCAAGGGCCGGGTGTGGATGCTGGAGGGACAACCAAGTGTCTTGGTCAGCGAATCAAGAGTAGATGGCCGCGCGGTTCCGTCATGGCATAGCCTCCTGCCTCCATCCCAACATGCAACTCCTGGCTTGTTAGCTTGTCAGCCATGGCCCATCACCAGCAACTTGGCTGTATCCGTAACTACGGTTGCAATATCCATCTGTCGTGAATCAGAATTGTTACGAAACCTTATCTCTACAGATGTTGAGTTGACAGGTCCCCATTTCCGAACCTTGGCGATGGCGATAATCCCCTGATCCAATGTCTGATTATCGCAGGCGGCCTCCCGTCCCAACCAGGCCGCACCGACACATCCGACCGAATCGAATGTGTTTCACCCTCGTATCTTTTCACTTAGACCCTAGACTAGACTGGTACAGTATTTACCCCCCCCTCAAGGCTTTAGATCGACAATTCTCTTGGCGTTGACGACTTGATATTCATCGGACATAGGATGGAAAGGATACACTACCTATGCTGCCTTATAGAGTCTAGACTACCTATACTACACTACACTATCGACGGTGCTACCCAAGATTTCTGTCAGACCCAGATGGCTGATAAACGCCTTGTTTCATCAACGGCGGCACCCGGCCATCGGAAACAGAATACAACTACCTAGTACATCATCAACATTGAAATACCAGCAACTACTGTAACTATTTTCCCCTACCACCAGTAAGCTGACAACATCTCTCGCTACCAGCACAGCCTTTTAAACTGCGCACCAAATGCTACGACACTTAATTCATTCCTCTTCCACCAGCAAACAAAACCCGAAGAACGATGACGACTGCTGCATCCAATGAGTGGGACCACCCGTTGGCGCTTTGCTTTCATCGGGTTTATTACACCTCCATCAGTCTTGGGGTAACTCCGAAATATTGTACCGTACATCTCTGTTCTAGACCTCCCGCTGTTCCACGCGGCGACCCAGAAATATCAAAGGTTAATCTCGGACGTTGTCAAGATTCTCGTGACCGCTTCATTTTTCATTCTCATCCCACCCATCTGTTATCCCACTCGTACTTGGCCATTTGCATACGCGTCCCCCGACCGCTGGCGTAACGCGCAGTTTTCCTTTCGTATTTTTCAAAGCCATTCCAATTCCAGGATGATTGATTGATGGTAGAAACTTTGCTCCTTTTCGTGGGTTATTATCTTGTTGATTTTGATATCAAGTAGTGTCTTGGTTGTCTTCAATATCCTGCACTATGCATTCCTGCACGCCAACGATTCTTTCATCAAATGCTTCATTACTAGACTTTCATTCTGAGTCTTGGCTAAAGAAAATGTGGTGTATAAATCAGACCCGCAATGCTCATAAATCAGCCTCCTGAAAATGATTCCCAGGCCATCGAAATCCTCTTTCAGGTCGTGGCTGTGTCCCAGCATCAACCCCCAAACACCGCACGGGAGTTTTATTCCGAGCCGCTTGTCGACCAACCTCATCCCGTTCCCGTTTGCCTTATATTCCATGGTATAGAACTCCACTAGACTAGATGCATCGTAAAACTCCCTTCCTTCTTTTCTCTTCTTCATTCGATCCTCACTTGCGCTTGGCATCGTGAACGGACTTGATAATCTTCTCCACAACAGAGGGATCAGACAGCTGCGTGTTTATGTTAGCCACTCGCCCTACTTTTAGATCAATGACATGGAAGGGACTTACAGTAGTGATGTCTCCGAGCTGATCCTCCTCGCCGGCAACAATCTTCCTCAATACTCGGCGCATAATCTTACCACTTCGTGTCTTGGGCATGTCTGGCACAATGTACACTGCCTTGGGAGCAGCAAATGGTCCAATACTCTTGCGCACTTGAACAATAAGCTCCTTACGCAAAGCATCGGTTGACTCGACACCCTCCTTGAGATCCACAAAGGCGTTAACAGCCTGGCCGGTAAGCTCATCAGCAATACCAACAACGGCGGCATCAGCAACAGAGTGATGCTCTAGCAGAGCAGCCTCGATCTCAGCAGTCGACAGACGGTGACCACTCACATTGACGACGTCGTCAACGCGGCCTCGGATCCAGTAGAAACCCTCGTGGTCTCGGGCAGCACCATCACCGGTGAAGTAGTAGCCCTTATAGACATCAAGATAAGTCTCTCTGTATCGCCTGTGGGCTCCCCAGACAGTACGGGCCATGCTAGGCCAGGACTGCTTAAAGGTCAATACACCCTCAACGTCGTTACCATGAATTTCTTTGCCGGTAACGGGGTCGATGAGGGCGGGCTCAACGCCGAAGAAGGGTAAAGAGCAGCTACCGGGCTTGGTAGGGGTGATTCCTGCCAAGGGTGTGAGAACGTGCGAGCCAGACTCAGTCTGCCAATAGGTCTGCATTTGGTGTTAGTATCCGATATTTTGCTAACTCATTCAAGAACCTACGTCGACGATGTGGCACTCCTCCTTGCCGATAACTTCGAAGTACCACTTCCAGATCTCGGCGGCAATGGGCTCACCGACGGAACCCAGCACCCGAAGGTGGGCGAACTTGCCTCGGACGTGCTCGTCACCGGCACGCTTTAGCAGTCTCAGAGCGGTGGGGGCAACGTAGAACTGAGTAACGTTGTGCCTTTCGATGATATCCCAGTATCGCGAAAAGTTGGGGTAAGCGGGTGTACCCTCAAAGACAACTGTGGATACACCGAGCATGAGAGGAGCGTAAACGACATAAGTGTGACCCGTGATCCAACCCACATCACCACCACAGAAGTATCTGTCGCCCTCGTGGATATCAAAGACATATTTGCCAGTCATGGCAGCGCCTAGGAGATATCCTGCCGTGGTATGCAAGACACCCTTGGGCTTGCCAGTGGAACCGGAAGTATAGAGGAGGAATAGAGGGTCCTCGGAAGCTACGGGCTCGGGAGGGAAGTAGTTGGGCCACTTCTCAACCTCCTCGTGCCACCAGAAGTCGCGGCCGCTAGTCCAGGGGATCTCAGAGCCGGTGCGCTTGTAGACAAGGACATTCTCGACGCCAGGGCACTGCTTAAGAGCATCGTCGACAATCTTTTTGGTGCCAATCAACTTGCCACCTCGCTTGCCTTCGTCAGTTGTGATAACGACCTTGCAGCCGGCATCGACAACACGGTCGCGGAGAGAGTCAGAGGAGAAACCAGCAAAGATGACAGAGTGCACAGCACCGATACGGACACAAGCCATCAGAGCAATAATAGCCTCGGGAATCATCGGCAGGTAGATGGCTACAGTATCGCCCTTGCGAACGCCCATCTGCTTAAGAACCCAGGCCGTCCTAGAAACTTCCCGGAGGAGCTCGCCATAGGTGACATTGCGACCCTCGCTGGGCTCATCGGCCTCGTAGATGATGGCGACACGATCGGGATCCTTGAATGCGTGACGGTCGACACAGTTGTATGAGGCGTTTAGACGACCCTCGTTGAAGTACGAGACATCGGCGTTGAGAAGGGAACCACTTCGAGTGGTCTGGAAGTCACGATCCCATGAGATGAGCTCGCGTGCGCGCTCAGCCCAAAACTTCTCGGGCTGAGTGATGGATTCCTTGTAAAGTCGCTTGTACTCCTCAAGGTCTATTAGAGTGGGTCAGCTCTTGTTGAGGCTCCGGTGCAGAAGCCGGGATGACTTACTGGCAAGGTGGGGTCGATGAGGATGTTCTGCCGGGTTACAAGGTTAGCATGAGCCAAGTAAATGGAGCACGATGGGAACAAAATAAGCAAAGAACCACTCGGCAGGGTCTAGCGAAACATTGGGGGGAGTGATTTCGTCTCAACAGAAATCAAAAGGGGTGGATTGACATACTAGCAAACATGCGCTGAGGAGGGTCTAAGTGAGGTGTTAGCAAAGCAGTTCAACCATCAAGAATAGCCGGTCGCGCGAGCTTACGGTAGGTATCGACGAGGTGGGCCTCAGCAACCACAGGGGCCTTTGTCTCTTTAGCAGGAGCTTGAGATTCTTCAGCTCTCACAGTCTCGGTGGCTGCAGGAGCGGGAACGGGAGAGGCAACGGCAGCGGGGATGGCGCTTTTGGGAAGGGACTCGGGGGCCGAAGTCCTAAGCTCCTGAGGCACTTGGGGCTGCTCGACGGTTGCCATTGTGTCTGTCGTTGGGGATATTTTAAAATGATTTTTTTTTGTTGCGTTGAGCACGGGCGGATGCGTCTGCAATGCGACGTCGATGCGGGGTAGCGTGACCGTGGAGCTTGTCAGAACTGCTGGTACGGGCAGTGCTCACAGCTTTCGGTGTTGCTGTTCGAAAGAGGTACAGAGATCTCGCAGTAGAGTTGAAGGGGGGGTTGGTTAGGGGGAGAGATTGAAAGTGATAGTGAAGAATAGGACGAAGGTGTGTTTAGTTGGTTCTAGAGTAGGGGGAGGAGCAGGAGAAATAGTTGAGACGGTTTGATGAGGTCCGGTCTGCGGGGGGAGCTTTCTTTATGGCAAATGGGTCTATCACCATTGGAAGGCCTGGCCGTTGTAACTTGTCACCAGTACCTGCACCAAAACCCGAGCTTGGGGCCGGCGAACCGGGGGGGTCTTACCGTGATCCTTTCCCCCGAGCCACGTCCCGAACAACCAGTAGCAACTCCCGTTCGCCAGCAATTCCGCAACAGTGAATCCAACTTTGAAAGGGACAGTGTTCGATCGTCGCTGGAGGCTTTACCTATTCGCCGCTGGTCAAAGATTCTCACGTTTCGATGCTCGGCACTTAAAGTGGCTAACATACTGGGGACGGCATCTGTCTGTTAGCGATGGGAAACCCTGGGCAATAAGAGATGATTTGACGTCGCCATCACAAAGTTGCTAGTCAAAATTGTAGATATAGACGCTATTTCTCATGCTTTCTCTTATTTAATACTATTATATGTCTCCTTCTGCTACCCATCCATACAAGGCTGAATCGGAGCAGCCCCGAAGCCATACGCCCGAGGGTGCAATAAATTGATCTTTTCTAGCCCTCCAGCTTGGCTTCTTACTCGATCTAGGACCAAATACTACCACGCGGATACATGATAACTAATCTTGATGCTGTCATTCTCCGATTCCCGCTATTCGAAGATGCGCAGAAAGATTCTAAACTTGTGCTTTCTCAATCCTGGCTTTTGAGTGAGGGCCACATTAGATGAGTTGATTGATTGATTCAACATATCGCCCTGCCTCGCACAACGAGGGTTAACTAGAGACATAATAGCATGGGTAGGAGGCGGATCATGCATATATATATTAATGGCCTGTCAAACGGCTTCTCGATCACATGTGTGTGCTATAAATCAGTAGAAACCAATGTTATCGACGATGAACTAATATCACTTTGCAAATGCAACAATTGCAATTCCTCTGTCATAAACGTATTTTTCTTGAGTCCCTGTCTCGACCAGCATGCTGAAATATCTGCGACAGCCCAGAGTGGCTGGCCAAAAACAACAAGCATAGAGCTGTAAAGCTCTGAGACCAGCAATCTTTTTTAATTATAGCCGGTAATACTTACCTGTACCTCAAGGCAGAGACAGCTACGGCCGATCTGAGCCGCTGTTCCCACTGCAATAACAACCATAAGATCACTCGGGCGGTTACTATTACTGTCGAGTCAGAACAGTAGAATACCTACTCGGAAGCTATGGATAGGTAGCAGGTCTAGAGACAAAAGATGCCACCAAAAATGACGGAGCCGCTATGGGCCGAACCCGGAAGATTAGCCTTGATAAACGTGTTATGTGATTGATGGTGGTAACGAAAGAAGTGGAGTTTTGGGACCGTGAGTGGGTCCCGGTAAAGACGTTGCATCTCGCCAATGCAGGACAGCAATGACCCTGTCGACAACGATCCGAAGTCGCTACGACTATGGATACTTGAGTTCTTCCTTGACAGGCTTGAAAGCTTCTGCTTGGAAATGCCAAGTATAGTAATATGTGATACTTACCAAGGTTCCCAATGCCTCCTCGACTGCTTCGCTTACTTCCCCTTTCAAGCAATCACTCAGCACTGGACCGGATCCTCGATCTGGCCCCATTTGCTGTACTGGTTAACCGGCGGGATACATGTTGCCATCAGACTGGCTAGGTAGACTGGCAGCTGCAGTTGCCCCTCACACCTCCCGCCTTGAGGTGCTCCCCGCATTCGGGGTCAATCTTTTATTGGCCCGTCTCAACGCTCCGACTTCACCCCTTTCGTGGCTAGACTTTTCAGGGTCTTTATCCCCTCTGCCTACAGATTGTTCTCAACAAAGTTGGATCTGTTAGAAAGCAGCGCCGCTGTCGATTACTGCCCCTCATATGGAGTACCCAACACCTGCCTCTTCGTGATCTAAGCTTGCTTGCTCGCTGCTCCTTTGGTCAGCATCAGGGACTGTTGTCTCTACATTGATCAACGAATTCATTGCAGCATCTTGGGACTTTCGGAGAACCACCTACCCACTGACCTGTGTTACGGTTGCAAGCTACGACATAGATGGCCGCTTTCTTGTCAAAAATTAATTTTTTTATTTAAAAAAGCACACAGTTCAAGGATCCAGCAACCCAAACACAAGACTACGAGTACCAAGGTACATATAGTGAAGTGATTCTCCATCTCGCCGCTAGCCTCCCGTGAGATCGCCCATTCTGGCGACCATCCCCAATCGGTATCCCCACACGCCAATCACCCACCAACGCCTTCCTCCTCCATGCTGATCTGTTCCCCAACGGTCGGCTCAAAGTCCTAGCCGAAGCCACCGAACTACGATAACTGTGGCTTCGACAACAACTCTAGCCACGTACAGCATTGGAATGACGCCGCCTGGCCGTATCTTCGGGACTCGACCGAGATATTGATCGAGCGGTGATGCAATCAACGAATAGAAGTTGTCCGTTTGCAACGACCACCTCGTCTTTATCCATACAGTGTTTCTGGGGTTTGATGCCGAGCTCCAACACATCTCCCACGGATGTTAGATCTGGTTCCTCCTCTCATCCAGCCGGTCTTCCTCATGAGTTCCCGCGGCTATTCATGACACTGCGTCATCACACGGCACATAGCTCGCACTTAATATCACTACTGTGAATATTGATTACAGTACCTAGTACCAAAAACTCACTACTCATCACTTGGCATCGGCACTGAACTCAACCGAAGCCATGCTCGATATCCCTAAACCCCTCCAGAAAGTGGATGATACTACTACCTACTGTACTCAGCTGTGCTTCTGTTACATAAGGAAGTCATCGTGACTCGTCACACCGACGTACAATGCCCTGTGTGAACAACAGGCTTAGCATATGTACTAGACTAGCCTTTGAACGACAGTAATACTTCCCAGCACGTGAACGATTAGACATGTCTGTGGCCAATGGCCAATGGAACAGCTTCCATTTCTCCATTCATTCTAGCCAGGCACACGGTACCTAAACAAAGTTCCGTTTCCCCATCCTCAATCCCCGCTTCCTCGTCAACCGCCCTGTATCGGGTTCTGGGCTCCAGGACAAATCCATACGAGCAGGAAAGAATTGGCCTTTTAGTCAAGTCCGTGAGTGCATTTCAGCTTCCGCTACGCTAATATTGAGCTGGTAACATTGCCGTATTGTGGGATACCTGCC
This sequence comes from Fusarium continuum, assembly GCA_013184455.1. NCBI lineage: Eukaryota > Fungi > Ascomycota > Sordariomycetes > Hypocreales > Nectriaceae > Fusarium > Fusarium continuum. The sequence continues at coordinate 29,616 of JABCKB010000495.1, forward strand.
CATTATGGTTATATACAGGGCAGGACACAAGGGATTGAGAATACTACAGATGGCAAAGCACAGTAGCTACAAAGCCAAACGGGACAAAACAATCAATAGGGTAGGTCCCCGTCAAATACCGTAGATTTGTCCCTGCTACATAAACCCCCCTAAACGCCGGACATACACTCTATTATAATTACATATCCATGCTCATCAAATACATCTCGACAATCCTCATGAACTTTGCAACAAAAGCTTCTAGGTGGAAGATTACCTTGGTTCCTGTCTTGATACGATGTTCGTAGAAAGCCGCCCATTGGATCACCTCACCCTTTAGTCCATCGTCAATAAGAGCGATCAGCTTGAACGCCAAGGTCTTCAGGATGGTAGTTGGGGGAATGCAGTGAGTCAACAGGTCGTAGAGCTTTGACCGCACCTGCAGGATTCTGGCTGGTGTATGCTCCTCCAAGATTTCCTTTGCGATCTGCCCAATGAGGGCCTCCCAATCTGCCGGTGGAATGGGTGTGCTGTCAGTGACCTTCTCACTATTCCTTGGGTTAGCTCTTGCTCCACGATCCGACAAACAGTCCTTTAGAGGCAAACCTACTTCTGTGCATGAACGGCTTCATACATAAGTAGCGCTCGTCGTAGATTCCGTCCGCTCTCTTCAGCTATTCGCTGGTGCAGACCCTGGACCGCGGGCCAGCCCTCCTTCTTGGCCGATGCGGCCAGCACATCGCAGATTTGCTCGTGGGTTGGGGCCGCTACTCTGACCAGTAGGGTTCTCGAGCGAATCGGGGCAATAATATTGGCAGTTGAGTTCGCCAGGAGAATCAGCCGCAGGTTGGGCGAGTACTTCTCCATTGTTCGTCGCAGAGCAGCTTGTGCGTCCCTTGTGAGGTGGTCTGCCTCATTGATGACTACGACCTTGAACTTCTGCTTGGCCGATTGATCCACCTGCTGTGTCTGTGCTACTTCTTTTAGGAGGTCCTGGACTACAACTCTGTCATAGTTTCCAACATCGGACGGTGTAATTTCGAGGTGGTAGACGGAGGCGACAATGTTGAACTCGAGCTTTCGATTGCTAGTCGTCTGGAATACTCGGGCATCGATCTTGATCTTCTCCACGCCAGGCCCATAGAGCTCCTTCAGCGTAGCGACAATTCGGGTCTTCTTTCCGGCACCTGAAGGACCGTATACAAGTAGATGAGGAAAATCACCGCTCTGGGCCTGAGAGGAACACAAGTCAGTGATGCATGTTCTTCAATAGGCACCCGGTACAGGCTCGTTTGCTCACAAGGGAACGAAGTCGATCTGACAACTCATTGTGGTATGTAAGGGTCTCGAGTGACCGAGGTCGGTGCTTGTCGACAATGAGCGCCATTGTGGAAGCTGCTTGTTCTGGTGATGAGAATTGCGCAAAAGACAGCCTTTTGAGGGTTGCGGGAAGACGCGTTGTCGCGTAAAGTGGATGATGTCCGGAATCCGAAGATGGCCCGTGCACATTTCTTAACAAGACGACCGTTGAGCAGGCAATGGTGCTATTTCAGGGACTGCCTTAAGAGTCATGATCAAGACAGTCTCATCGAGGTCGCTCTTCACTTTGACAAGTATTGCATAAAATTAATATTATCATGCATAGCATTTATCTAGTTGATGCGAAATCAATCCGTTGAGGCATGGCGGCATTAGCAGATCCTGAACTAACTTAGTATTCGTACACCTAGGTTACAGCAGCAGGTCTACACCACTTTAATGTACATAGCATCTACATCTCATCTTTCTAACCCTTCAAGGGTTGCGCGAAGCCTCAGAGGTACTTCCGACTAGAGTCTCAGTTGTAGTGGAAGAAGCCTCCAACAACTCTACAGGAGCAATGTGTCGTCGAGGTCTCTTCAGGTCTTCCAGAGTTACGCCGTCCAACTTGGTGATTCCAACCATTGGAGGCTCACCCTTCTTGACAAATTCCCATTGACCTGTAATCCATTAGCTTTGATCAGTAAAAGTACTCCTAGTTATTTACCAGGCAGCTTGTTGCCAGCCAAGCGGAAGGCATCCCTCACAACTTGCTCGTGAATTCGTCCTCGGATCTCAAACAGAATTTGGCTGACAGCCATTCGGGTTGCCCAGTGGTCGAATGAACCCTTGCCCTTACCCATACGCATCTGCAAAGCCATGAGCCAACGTTCTGTCTTGGTCCGGAAGAGCCATCCTTACATCGTTACCGCTGACGTACACACCGACGTTACAGTTCTTTCGTTTATACAATCTGTACTTCTGTCCTCGGAGTCGCACTTTGATTGTGTCTTCAGCCATCTTCAACTGCTTTGCGCTGATTCTTCTGTGGTGATCCGTCATTCGTAGACCATAGTCGCCCCAAATCACCGTCGTTCCCTTGGTCGAGCCACCCGTAGCCACACGGGGACGTCCCTTGGCCATCTTCTTTTTTCGATTCAAGTTTGGCTCCAGCCAGCTGCCCAGCATCGAGGGGGTCGTCGAGAAGGCTCGGACATTCTGAAGCCGTCGGGTCGCATCAAGAGGCTTAGAAGACTGCCGAAGGGGGGCATAAAGTTGTCGCAGAGGCGAAGAGGCACACAACATCAAGCCTTGGAAGGCACTGAGCAATGGCGATGTGTTGGTGGGCTTCATGGCGGCGATCGGGGTTGTCGACTTGAAGCTGGCTCGAACAACGGAGCTCCAGAAAATCTTCCCCGATGCCGAAGGCGACCAGATAGTGTGGCCTGAATTATCAGGCCTATAAAACCGAACCACTTTAGCTTGAAGTCACGGACCTCGCGTTAGCTTCGCGTTTGGTAGGAGCTAACGTGCACGTCACTAGACTCGAACTTCTAGGCTGCTCCTCGATTGCCTGGGATTAGCGCAACCACTTCCCCTCGAGCCAACATCAGGAAATGGCATAAAAGAGATCGATACGCTTTCACTTTTATGGAAACTGAAGCAATAATCATTGTAAAAAATGGCTCCTGACATCCGGTCCTTCTTTGGACCCAAGGGCGGTAGTGCCCCAAAACCTACTCCAAGAAAAGCTGAGGAACTGGCCAAGAGCAAGCGTACCAGTAGGTTGGACAATGCGCGTTTTCACTTCATCAAATACTAACGAGGACCAAGAGGGAAGAAAAGTCGTTGAAGATAGCGAGGATGATGAAGAGGAAGTAGTGGAGTGAGTCGTTTTGATGCCTTTTGTTATTGTAATAAGCTGACCTCTAAGCAGAGTACAGAAAACGGCCGCCAAACCAGTGCCCAAGAGGAAAATCAAGTATGGCACCATTCCCTATTATCAATTGATTATCATCTGACTTTCTCTAGGGACGAGGAACAAAAGGGTGTGGTCATATCGGCCGACGACTATTTCGCCTCGACACAGAGCAGCAAACCTACAACGAGTTTAGCAACATCCAAAAAACCTACAGCCAAGCCCGTGGCCCCGGTTCGTTCAAGTCCCCGAGGCAAAACTACAGCTTCGAAGCAGGCAGCACCAGCGAAGAATGGCAAAGCCCTGGCTACACGCAAGACAACAACCTCTCACTCGCGGCATGCGGCTGATCAAGACTCCGATGCATATATAGACGATGGAGACGAAGGCAGCGAGGACATTTTTGCTGCCGACGCAAAGGGTCGAAGTAAGCGCAAGAACGATGACTATGAAGAGGATGAGTCTGAGGAGGAAGTACTTCCAAAACCCAAGCGAGTAGCTACCAGAGGCCGCCCATCTACTCTCAAGAAGGAAGAGGAGGAGGAGGACGACGTGAAGCCTGCAACTGCAAGTAAGAAGAGAAAGTCTCTTCCCGAGGACTCGGAAGAGTCTGAAGAAGAAGCACCACGAAAGAAGGCGGCCACAGCCAAACCCAAACCTCGAGCTCCACGGACAAAGAAGAGTGATGAGCCGGAAGATATGGAGATCAAGGATATCCTCGAAAGCGTTGCTACTGTTCGGGCCCCTACACCACCGCCAAAGGACCCTAATGTCAAGTTTGATTGGCGAAAAAACGCTTTCGGAGGTGGCAACGCATCTGCTCAGCCGGCGGCAGGCTCAGTTGAGCTCCCTGAAGGTGAGGATGAATGCCTTACTGGTCTCAGCTTTGTCTTCACGGGTGTCTTGCAAACCATCAGCCGTGATGAGGGACAAGCTCTTGTCAAGAGATATGGTGGCAAGGTTGTCGGTCAGCCAAGCAGCAAGACAAGTTTTGTCGTTCTCGGAGAAGATGCCGGCCCAAGCAAGCTGGCAAAGATCAAGTCTCATGGCATCAAGACAATTGATGAAAACGGACTTTTCGACTTGATCCGCAAGCTTCCTGCATTTGGAGGCGGCGGCAAAGGGGCTCAGAAGGCCCAAGAGAAGAAGAAGGCCGAAGAAGACAAGGTGAAGAGGCAGGTTGAAGAAATGGAGGCCGAAGAAAAAGCTCGCAAGGTTGAAGCTGCTAAGGCTGCCAAGAGAGCCGCCGCTGTCGGAGCTCCCCCCACGAAGGCTGTAGCGGCTCCTCCTGTACAGTTGCTAACGTCCAAGTATGCGCCAACGCAGCTCAGCCACATCTGTGGTAACAAGGCCCAAGTCGAAAAGATCCAGGCATGGCTCAGGAACTGGCCGAAATCCAAAAAGTATAACTTCCAGCGACGAGGTGCTGATGGGATGGGCGGTGAGCGCGCTATTATCGTTTCTGGCCCCCCTGGAATTGGAAAAACAACAGCTGCCCACCTAGCAGCGAATTTGGAGGGATATGACGTCCTGGAGAGCAACGCCAGTGATACCCGAAGCAAGAAGCTTGTTGAAAATGGAGTAAGCGATGTCATGAACAACACATCGCTCCTCGGATATTTTGCTGGCGATGGCAAGGATGTCGATGCGACCAAGAAGAAGATTGTTCTTATAATGGATGAGGTTGACGGTATGTCTGCGGGAGACCGCGGTGGCGTTGGCGCTCTAGCAAAATTCTGCAAAAAGACGGAGGTTCCTCTGATCCTAATTTGCAACGAGCGAAGACTACCCAAAATGAAGCCCTTTGATCATGTGGCATTCGACATTCGATTCAACCGCCCGACTGTGGACCAAGTCCGATCTCGCATCATGACTATTTGTCACAGGGAAGGCCTCAAGCTTCCGCCCTCCGTCGTTGATGCACTTATCGAGGGGAGCAACAAAGATATTCGCCAGATCATCAACATGATTTCCACAGCCAAGCTGGACCAGACGAGTTTGGATTTCGACCAAAGCAAGGCGATGTCAAAGGCTTGGGAGAAGCACGTTATACTCAAGCCGTGGGATATCTGTCAAAAGATGTTGGCCGGTGGACTTTTCACTCCTGCAAGCAAGTCAACACTCAACGACAAGATCGAGCTTTACTTCAACGACCACGAGTTTAGTTATCTCATGATCCAAGAGAACTATCTTCGAACAAAACCTATGGCCCTCAACGGAAAGGGGTACACCCAACGCGAGCACAACCTCAAAGCTTTGGAGCTGTTTGATCACGCAGCAGAGAGTATCAGCGACGGAGATTTGATTGACCGCATGATTCATGGTCCTCAACAGCATTGGAGTCTGATGCCTGCACACGCCGTCTTTAGCACGGTTCGTCCTGCCAGCTTCATCGCGGGTCAACTGATAGGCTCCAACTTTACATCGTGGCTCGGCAACAACAGCAAGTTCGGAAGACTGGGTAGATCCATTCGTGAAGTTCATTCTCACATGCGCCTCAGATCTTCTGGCGATCACAACGAGATTCGCCAGCAGTACATGCCTCTCCTCTGGACACAGCTTATTGATCGCTTACAAAAGGAGGGTAACGAGGCCGTGGGGGAAGTCATTGATCTTATGGATAGTTATTTTCTGACCCGGGAAGATTTTGATGCTGTTCAAGAACTCGGTGTTGGGCCGATGGACGAGGAGCGGGTCAAGATCGAGACAAAGACCAAAGCTGCCTTCACGCGAACGTAAGTTGACCAACCATGCAAGTTCTAACATTAAACTAATTGTTCAGGTACAACGCAATGAGTCACCCAATTCCTTTTATGAAGGCTAGCAATGTTGTCGCTCCCAAGGCTCAACCCAAGGAGGTTCCTGATCTTGAGGAAGCTGTCGAAGATGATGATGCCGAGCCTGTGGAAGCACCCGAAGCCGATGAAGACAACGACGACATCGATTTCAAGAAGGACAAGTACATCAAGAAACCAAAGGTTAAGAAGGCTGCCAAGAAGACGAGCAAGGCTGTCCCCGCCGACGATGATGACGACGAGGACAAGCCAAAGCGAGGGCGAACCAAGGCCAAGGTTACGGGAACGAAGGGTAAGGGGAAGAAATGAAGGACAATTGAGTTGCTGTATGACACGAGTATGTCAGATAATATTTAGATGTGTTTTGTTTCCAGTTAGAGGTGCTGCAGATTACAGTTACTGCTGTATCGCGAGAGCAGGGGAAAGGAGTCTATGGTCACGGGCAAGCACTTATATTGTGTACTGTACTACTATAACGTATGGGTACTTTTGTACTAAGTTTATTCCTCGCGTGAATGAAGATGGATCCCTTGCGAGGAAAGCTTAGCGTCGGCTGGCGGTGCCAGCTGTGATTCTATTCCCACTCTGCCAGTGCCGCCAGCTGTCAGCTACAGTAACTGAGCGGTTGCCAACCCAACATTCACATCGCCTCATGCAGCTCTAGTTTATTATGATCCTATCCTACAACTGTTTTGATTCTTCCTCCTCACACCTCCATCCTCACAACTTCTAAACCACAACCTCATCCCAACAAGCCAACATTTTCTCCCATCACGCCTATCCCCCAAATCTCATCATTGTTCTATCATCCTTCTATCATCCTTCTATCATCACAGTATCTCAACTATCCAGGAGATTCATTCCGCCACGATGCGGGGTTCTGCATCCTTCCCTGCTGCTCTCGGGAGCAGCAAATGGATCGCGAGCTTCCTAGCGAAGCATCGTAACGACGACGACGACCTCCACGTCCAATCATCACAGAGTGAGTTTGATGAAGAAGATGTTCTTCTAGCGCAAGGAAAACATGCTGATATTCTTGTAGACGAGAGATCAAGCTACGAGGCCAAGTACCTCGATCTTTACCAAAAGACCAAGGCTGAGCTACGCAGTAAGTTACCCGTACCTCATAAGACTTACCTGAAAAAGAAAGTCTTGAAACACAGAGATATAGTATGCTGACCAGTATGCAAAGCTGTCTTCTCACATGCGAAGAAGAGCTCCCTGGCCGAGATGAACAGTAAGCCTAGCACTACTGTTCCCCTGTTCGCACAACTAACCTTTGTTCTCTTAGAAGCTGAACCTCACTCTGACATTGATGGCTCGATCGTACAGAACAGGGAGGTTAAGTCCACCTGGGCTGTGATTTTTGACACCAAGTCTGGTAACAAGCTTCACAAACGGGCTAAGTCTGCCCCCGCGAACACGCATATTCCGCACCAGCTGGAACCCATCAACGAGGAACTTGAAGGTCGCGAAACGCCCGTGTTCAAGATCAAGGCGCAGCCAACTTCAGTCAAGAAATCGCTGCCAAAGGCTGTTGGTGAGACCTCCCAACACATCGCGGATCAAGGCACTAGAGATGACGACAATGAGTCTGTCTCAACTACGTGCACAGTCCTCATCCGATGCCTCGGACTTGAAGACGTTCCTGAAGAGGATGAAACAGATGACTCTCGCGGTGAAACCGCTGTTGGAACCACAGCTTCCGCTCTCGTTGGCGTCGCGGAAGATGAACGAAGCGCTGTATCAAACCAAGCCACCACTGGCAGCAGCGAAGGATCAGTCGCTCAAGACCCCGAGCCTACGAAGGCTGTCAGACTTGACAGTGCAACTACTCAAAAGACACAAAGTATCCGAATCGAATGCAGCGGAGCACTCCTTTCTCAGGCAAAAGTCAACAACTTTGACAACGGGGACAACCCTGAGCTCAGTGCACGAGTTGCCAAATCAAAGAAAGAGAAGAAGTCATCCAGTGGCTTCTCATTCGCAGCTATGTTTGGAAAAGTGTTCAAGATTGGGCACAAAGCCGTCGAAAAGGACAAGGATAAAGATGAACCTGCCCGAGAACTACGACACAAGAATCGACTTCCCTCCAACTGGCTTGGCAAGAACAAGAAATCGACAACAGATAGTCACCCTCCCAAGAAACAATCCCGATCCGCTTGCGGTGTTGATCAAGACTATCGACAGCCCCTCACCAAGAAGTACAGGTAAACATCCCTTGTAGGCGTCTCCCCCAAGTCATTGACAGAACTAACAATCTTTTGGTAGCACCACGGATGTATATCAACCCCTGAGATGGGGTCTGCCTCCCCGCGACAACACCATGGGCAACCTTATCCGAGAGTTTTCTGGTCCTCTAAACGGATTCAACAGCTACGACATTGAGAAGACTCCTGCCTCCCAGAAGTCTCGAAGCGAAATTGCCAACGCCTCCCAATTTGACGAGTCCATGGAGGATCTTACTCCTGCTCCTGCCAAGCGCCCGGATTTCGGTTCGCTGAATGAGGACGACGCCTCTATGCAAGGTAGAAGATCTCAAAGAAACCTGTCCTGTTTGATGTTTGCTAAATATGCACAGGTCTGGACGAGACTCTTCACTACAATAAAAGTCGAGCTCCCCCCCAGCTAGCCCGCCACGAGACTCCCAATGGTAGGCTTTCCTTTACCTTTTTCTTCGCATCCGCTGATAATTTAGCAGACGAGTTCTTCATCTCTGGTCAATTAAACGCGACAAATGTTTTCGAAGACTTCGAGTCCTTGAACGAGGTAAGCTTCTCATCCATACTTTTGTGTGAAACCAGACGCCTAACATCAACTCATAGGCCTTCGACCGCCATTGTATCCTTTTGGATTATAGACATGAGCTTAGAATTCAAGGTCTTCTTGAAGACGAGGACGACGAGTCTGAACCTGAGGAACCGGTCGAACAGCGACAAATTCGCGAAATGAACGAAGACCTCATGGAACTGCCTGACGAGATCCAACCCCAAGGATTTCATGATTCTGAGGCTCAGAACGTCGATTCTCAGGACGCCAAGTCACAGGATGGAAGTGTCTACGGTGATGATTCTCAACCCCAGCTCAACGGCGGCAAGGGCCAATCCCAAGACGCTCGTGAGGACAGCATTTCCTCGCAGCACACACACGATGGCGGTTCTCCAACTGCAAATCCCCACAATCAAGGGGATCAGGCCGAAGAGTTTCCTGATGACAACACCCATGATATGCTATCTTCCATCGATGGGTTTCCGGATTACGATGCTGAAGATGAGGAGATTGTTCCGGGGGGACAACAGCTTACCGAAGCTGGCCTGAACGAACTCAAGATAGAGGATTACCAGGCTTTTTTCACGTCTATTCAGAATTGCCGTTCTCGAAGCCCGGATCGGTTACAGAGTAAGTAGATGTTCTCCCCTTTTCTGAACATTGCTGACCAGCTCTAGGCAACGCTGGCTCTCCTGCGGTCCGCAAGTGGCGTGACGAAATTGTCGAGCTCACGCTTGAGGACCAGATGATCCGTGACGAGTACACGGAGAAATTCTACCAACAAGCCGCTTCTGTCAACGACGGTGCGGAATCTGTTTTGTCTGACTTGAGTGTTTTGCCAAGCGAGGTGGGTAGACCTCCATCTACTTTCTGCTCCTGATGGCTCCTGATGCTAACATAAAACTCCAGGATGAGGTCAGGGCTGCTGTCAGGCACTCGGACGCGCCAAATATCCATGGCCACGAGCCCGAGGCGGCCCTTCGCATGTGTGACCTGTACACGAGATTCACCGAGAACGACAACTTGGCGAAGGAGGCGTTCCAGGTTAGAATCCGACCCGCCCTTACGCATGTTGACATAATCTCCAAGGAATGGGATCGTGCAAGCGGCATCGCTTTTCTCTACAACAAGAAGAAGGCCCAAGAAAAGGTTGCACATCGTCGACGCCTTAAGATCTACCGGAATCTTGAAGAGCAACTTGTTGAAGCTGAACGACAAGCCAGAATCGCGAACAAGGATGCCAGCGACGCATACAAGTGCGTTCAGAGTCTCCAGGCGGAATTCAACCGAATGAAGGAAGAAATCCATCTCTACACCGAATCCATGGGCCATCAACGTGCCGCAAACCTCACCGACGCCATAAATCTTATCCGACAAACTGAACGAGATGAAAACCTTGATTTCAACGAGGTCCAACCCCAGGAGGCTCCAGAACCCGAAAGTCCAGAGTCCGAGATGGCGTACCGGGCCGGTACGGACTACGAAAACCTTGTCGTAGAAGATCAAGGCGAGGAGGTGGACGAGGACCCCGAGGATCCAACGGCCGATTTCTTTTAAATTTTCTTTAAAGACAATGGGGAAGACTGATGGAGTTTGACAAAACGACAAGAAAACGACAAAAAAATTCGACATTTACCACTTGAGCTCAGCTGGGCTAAGATGCAGAAGAATATTCCATAAATTGGATCTTTCATCTTGGTCGAGGAGTTGGGAAACCAACTTTCCTCAGCCTACTTTAAACTTTGGGAATCTCACATAATTTCCCTTACTATGGCTGGCTCTACACTTGGAGGCCTTCTCCTTACTACGACTCGGCTTGGTACAGCGACTGACTACCAGCGCGAATATTGGACGATGGTGAAAGTCATACGACTACTGCATTTTGCTTTACTTTCCTCGGCCTAGTTTTACTACGGAATCCTAAGAGTATCTTGACGACTGGCTGAGTTGCCTGACTTTACCAGCGGCGGTGTTGGAGGACATACCTCTTGATTTTACTTCTGCTTTTATGACATGATCCCTATGCCAGCCACGATGCTGAAGACGGAAGGGGGCATTACTTACAACACGGAATCTCAGAAAGATTCATGTAGCTCTTTGAGGGATTGGTATGAGCCCGGAGTCGAGGATTGTTTGATTTGCTTGTATTTTTTGGTCCGTCTCTTGGTGGAATTGCGCCCTCTGAGCTTAGAGTGCCGGGACAAGAGGCTTGTTGATATAGCTCTGACATGCAGACTATGAGAGAGTCCAGTAAAGAGAGCATGTCTTGTTATCAAGATAGATTGTGCAGAGCTACAGATCAAGGCCTGAGACAGACAAGCAGAGAGAGAGATGAATAAAGACAGATTGCTTTTTTAATGTTACTTTTGCTTCATGAGTGATAATGCGATGCTGACATTCCAAAGCATGACCTTTGCTATCATCAACATTATGTGCACCTTCAGCATCAGTGTTTGATATCATGTACTGTATTATTCATTGCTTCATGTCTCTTGTCCACGGGGTATCAAAAATCAAACATCCATCAAATCCTCCCATCACGCCCCCTCATGCTTGAGCGTCGTATCGCCTTCCTCCTCCTCCTGCTGCTGCTCCGTCTGATCACCCTGTTCCGCCTCACCCTCGCCCTTGCTATCCTTGTCCATTACGTTCTCAAACTGGGACCACAGCGCCTCGACCGAGGAGAATTCGTTGCCGACCTGTATGTGCGTGTGTTTCTATCAGCTTCATACCTCAGAAGTATCGTGGAACATGGGTCTGTACCGCAGTGACTGCCTCGAGGGATCGGTTTAGCTTGTTGATGTTGGCTAGGACATGCTCGAAGCTCTGGGCAACCAAACTGTCAGCGGTTGTTTTCTCTACATCTACATCTCAGTGGATAACTTGCCATTGCGATTTCGCCAATGAGAGCTTCGCGCTGCTGTTCAAAGTACGTTTTTTCGTGCCCGCCCATTGCGGATGTTGATCTCGATTGGGAGGCCATGATGAGAGCTATTTCTGCTTCTTGAGTTGTACAAGGTTGTCGTTGGGTTTAACGCGTTGATGAGCGCGTTAAGATTTGGTGGGGTTGTTTACTTAAAATCATCGGGCCCTCCTCACCTGGATCCCGTCTAACTTAGTGGGGTTCGACCTAGCAAGGTCTTCTTCTCATGATGCAAGGCACAACATAGGTAGATCAAAAAGCAATAAGATAAATAGTAGTCTGAAACATCAATTCATGTGTAATAATCCATGATTGCATAAAAGCGTACAAGTGTTTTTCTGGTTTGTACAATAAAAAGAAAATCAGTTACATTGTATCTACTTTGCATAAAGTTGAAGCCGCTCATGCTCCGCAACAACCCAATCAATACTGCCAAAACCGCATCCTGCTTGCGCCAAATCTTCAATAGTACCAACATTAAATAGTGCAGCCTAACATACACTTCGATGGCAGTTTGATCAAACTATCTTCTATAGTGATCCGGGTGTCTTTCGTACTCGTGCGGTCTTAGTCCTCCTCTCATCATGTCTCGCGGATCCCGAGGGTCTCGCGGGTCTCTAGGGTCTCGCGGGTCTCGAGGATCATGTCCTGGGTAAACAGGAGCTCCTGGAGGAGGTGGCCCACGTGCATCGTAGCCGATGGGTGTGTAGCTACGGCCGGACATCTCCCTCGGGTCTCTAGTCGGAGCAGGACCAGGGGTAGACGCGTAACGGGGATACGCTTGCGCAGGCGGCGGTACTGGCTCTGGGCCACGCGAGGTTGGCGGTGGGTAACGCCCTTGCATCTGATGCTGCTGCGGCGGCATGCTAGCTGCCCCGCTGTAGTAAGGATTTCGTCCATCATCTCTCAGGGGCATATGATGAGCTTGCTGAGGCTGTGACTGAGAAGGGGGCTGCGATGAGGCCCAAGACGGCGCCGGTGTTTGAGGCTTGGACGCAGGATGCTGCGTAGGCCAAGACTGCTGCTGCTGCTGCTGCGGCGGCGGCGGCGGCGGTTGTGATGTGTTTGGAAGTGGCTGCGACGGCCAACCAGTCGGCTGCTGCATGCTTGAAGGGGGTTGTTGATGCGCAGGCGATGGCCATGACGCTTCACGGCCGCTCTGAGGAACCTCTCGAGAACGGGAAGAAGATGGGTGCAGCCCATACTGCCCGCCTGGCGATCCAGCGTGAGCTGGTTGACCTGTGGCAGCGTATGAAGTCGGGTATCCCTGATTCTGGTACTGGGGAGGACCAGGTGGTGGATAGCGATGACCACCCTGTGGCGAATTTGCTCTGCTGTGGCTTGTTGGCTGGTAAGGGTTTTGCCTGTAGTAATCCCTTTCTGCTGCGGCAGACTCGAGCGAAACTCCAATCGAAGCTCTCGAGCTGCCCATATGCTGGGGCTGAGGAGAATCCGTATACGTCGGCTTCAGAGACGGCATCGCTGGAGTACCTCGGGCATACGGGGAGTATGGTTCCGGCTCGCTACGGCGCATCTGCGAAGAAGGCGCTGGCCCTGGAAGTGTGCGACCCATAGCCTGAGGTGGAGGGGTAGGCGAAGGCCTTGAGGGAGTGTTTGTCACATCACTAACTCGCTTAGGTGGCGGAGGAGGGTCGTCGTTGAGTAGCGACATGATGTTGAGACCTCCCTTACGAGGCTCTGGTGGACGAGGAGGCGCTGCTGCTGGGGTTTGAACCGGGGTGCCAGCTTGAGGTGTTGCTGAGCCATACTGTTCGTGCATCGACCCCGATGATGGCCTCTGCTGGAGAGAAGATAGGGGACGACTCGTAGGCGTGCCCATCTGAGGCGATCGAACCTGGGGTTGTTCGCCCATCAGGTTTCGAACAGGCTGCGCGGGAGCTTGCTGTGGCACAGGAGGGCCATAAGAAGGGGGGCGTCCAGTCTCTTGTGGCGGCCTTGCCATCGGTTGGCCACCAAGGCTCCCTTGTTGACGGTGTCCAAAAGGCTCGTAGTGGTGTGGCTGCGGTGTCATTTCAGGCTCCTGCTTAACACGCATTGTCTGTCTCTCTGACTGTCGAGCCATTTCGCGCTCCCTCTCGCGCTCCCTTTCTCGCTCCTGATCTCGCATCTGATCTCGCATCTGGTCTCGCATCTGGTCTCGCATCTGCATCTCCATATTTTGGCGCTCAATATTTTGGCGTTCTATTTGAGCACTATGTTCCATCATAGCGTCGCTTCGAGCCGGTTGTAGAGGCTGCGCAGCAGCCAGAGGCCGCTGTTCCCGTGGTTCCGCAACAGGAGGTCGGGAAGAGGCCTTCTGTGGAAGAGGTATGCGCGCACTAGGCTCGCGTTCGCCCTCCGGGAATCCAAACTGTCGAACCGGGGCTCTGAGAGGCCTTTCACCTGGTGACATTGCCTGAGAAACCGGTTGAGCGGTAGGATGTTGTCCCATGACCATAGGTTGTTGCGATGGCTGAACGAGCGGTTGCTGTTGTATAGGGGCTTGAGCGATAGGAACACCATAACTAGAGAAGGTTTGACCACGGGGAGGTTGAACAGCTGGCTCCATCTTTGGCTGTGATGCTTCACCGTGCATATCGATACCTGGAGCAACAGCAAGGGGACGAGAAGCAGCAGCAGCAGAGTTGTCATATCTTCTTCCTCGTCCTCCTGTTGATGGCTGTGGAGGGTCAGGCAGCTTCTCGCCAAGCCCCTTCTTTCTATCAGCCTCTTGGACGATTATCTCCCACTCGGCCTTGCCTTGATCTTTCTGACGGACAAAGTAGTTCTTAACCTGTTGTAATGTTAGCGGTGGCTTTTGTTATCAACAACCTGTGACTTACCATAACAGCCGTTTTGGAGCCCATGTGGGCTGCAATTCCTGTCCAGTCAGAGCCGAACGAGCGCAGGAGATGTGGGAAGTCGTTAGATTCGGACACACTCCAATAGCTGGATGCTTGAGTTGGTGCTTTGCGCTCTGATGGCTGGTGGGCTAGGTTGAACGTAGCCATTGCAGGTTGAGGTGGCGGATCTGGTCGAAGTGAGGGCGCTGCCATGACCTCAGAGATAGAGGAAGCGGAAACCGGTTGAGGACGTTCCAGAGTCTGAATAGGCTGTTGCTGTTGTACAGAAAAGGGAGGTTGCATTCCAGCAGGGGGCTGCTCAAACTGAGTTGGTAGACGATGGGCCTCGGCCAGTGGAAGGGGAGTAGAGGGTCCATCTGTGTTGAGTGCTCTCGAGTTTGACCTCGAGCGTCCTTTTCCAGGGCCCGGGGCCGCGGCCAGCGTCTGGTTCGCCTTGGGCGCCTTGGGTTCCTTTTCCTTGGGACCCCTACGCCTCTTTCTTCCATCCACTTTCTCGGGATGGTCGACTTTGGCGGACCCTCCGCGTCTACCAGGAGTGGCATTAGGCGTTGAGTTCTCTGTGTCAGCTGGCGGTTGCTCGAAACCCCAGGTGGGCGCAGCCGCTCGTCGTGGTCGTCTTCTCTCGCCGTTCTCTCCCGCATCGTGGTTATCTTCCGTTTCTCCGTCGCCATTGCCTAGTTCCGACACCAATGCACTAGATCGTTGCTTCGCTTTGCCCTTTCTGCGCCTCTTAGGTTGCTTCTTGAGTTTCTCCTTCAGATTGAGGTCCTTCTTGTTCATGTAGTAATACTGAATGCAAGCACCAAAATCACGATGGGGAATCGCTTCTGCAACTCGACCCCATTGCTTAGGTGCTTCCAGATATCTCTTTTCGAACAGGGTGGCCTCTTCCTCGTTGAAGTTGTTGACGGGGGGCAAAACACGCCATACCGACACCAGCCGATCCACAGGCGTGAATCCAGTTTTGTCGATGTATTTAGTATTGTCCTTCTCTTCCTGTGTCCAGATCATATCCGGGATCATGGCCTCCTTATCCGTGCGGTACTTTTCTTGCTGCATCCTAAGCTCGCGCTCTCTTCTTTCCTCGTCCTCGCGCATCGACGCTTGCAAAACCCGTTCCAAGTCTCGTTCGCTTGCGAAACGGCGCCCACGACCACTTCCCTCATGTTTTGGCTCAGGAGTCAACGTACCTGTCACTTCGATGCCTGTTGACACTGAGAATTTTCCACGACTCTTTACAGCAGCTGGATCGCTTGACGTGGTAAAGTCTAAGTAGCGAATGTAATTGTCGGCATAGATCTTTCTGTCATGATCTTGCTCGGTCGTTTTTTCTAAATGCATCTTGTCCAAGTGCTCGACAACAAAATCGTCCATTACCGGGTCAGAGTCAAGAGTGCAAAGGAAATCCCTATCCTTATCCCAAGGTTTGCAGCTGTAGTCGGGGAGGCTATCGATTGGCGGCGTGGTCATGTATTCCCGGACGGTATCAAGATTCATAAACGAATCATCTTCAGACTCAGTCTCGTCGTCGTCGACCTGCGACGGCGTACTAGGCGGCTTTGATGCTGTCTCCGTCGTTTGCAAAACAACATTCGGGGGGATAACAGCAACAGGTCTGTCTTCAGCTGCAACATGCCTATGTACTAAAGTTTCGGATTTCTCTGTAGGAGTCTCGGTATGAGGTTCGGCGGGAGTTTTGGTGGGAGTCTCGGCGTGCTTCTCTATAGCGGCCTCATCAGATTTCCCAGGAACGGCTTCAACTGACTTCTCGGTTTGCGTTTGTGCGAGTTCTTCAACACGCGCCTCCGGAGGTGTTTCGTTTGGATTGTCTTCACTAGGCTTCTCCGTAGCGTGCTCACTGGGCGCTTCCAAAGGCGGCTCGCTAATATTCTCAGGCTCAACTTGAGGCTCTTGAGGTGCGGTTTCGACTGTTACGGAAACTGGCTCTTTAGTGGTCTTGTCAACAAGGGGCATTGGGGTTTCAGTAGCGACAGGAGCAGTCTGGGGGGAGGGCTCGTCGATATCCATCTCTTCCACCTTTGGTTCGGGCTCGAGCTCGGGTTCGGGTATGGTAGGCGGTTGGGTGTTCTCATTCTCAGTTTGTCGTACAAGATCTCCGATGTGCTTCTCGGCAGGTTCTTCGATAGATTCTTCGACGGGGTTTTCAACGGGGTTTTCAACAGGTTCTTCAACCGGTTTCATCGTGATATCCTGATAAGGTTCCTCGTCGGGTTTCTCGGCACTTTTCTTATCGGGCTGCTCGCTAAGATGCTCGTCTGTTTTCTCGCCGGGTTGTTCGACAAATTGTTCAGCAGTTTCTTGAGCGATATCTGGCGCTGGCATCGGGGCAGGTTCGACAACAGGCTCTTCGGATCTTCTAACATATATCGAACGCTCTGGCTCCGGTTCGATCTGTGTTTCCGGCTGTGATTGTTTTGCGGGTTCCGATTCGGCTTTGTGGGTGTCGTCGACAGCGTCTGTCATTTCCAAGTCCTTTTTCGTATCTTGTTCAGCAGATGTGTTTTCTTTCGTCTTTTCGGCAACGGGCTTATTCGCTGCTTCTGGGAGCTCTTCCACCATCTTCAGCAGTTCTTCGCCCTCACCAACAATTTTCACCATCGATCCGTGGGACAGAGCTGCGAAGCGAGCCATCACTTGCGTTGGCAGTTTCGGCTTCTCCAATTTACTTAACTCAGCTTCCGTTTTCCCAATCTCCATGTCAAAGTAGTCGGCCATGTCGTCGTCGTCATCAGATTCAGAGTTTTGTTCCACAGGTGCCGGTTTAGGGGGCACCTCGAATCTAACCACCTTAACAACTGGTCGCTTGCGCTTCCGCCTAGGCGCTTCCTTTAGGGATTCTTTTAGTTCTCTTGCGCGTTCGTCAATACCTTGGCCATATCTTGGCGTGCTCTCCATGGTAGGCGATGGGCCAGATCGATGAGAGTCTCGCCTAGAAGCATTAATAGGCCGTAAATCCCTATCCATCGATGCCCTCGCCGATTGGGACTCTCGCTCGGACTTAACGGTGATTTCTCCTGGTTCGGCGCTGTAATTCGATCGGGCGCGGTTGTCGTAATGGGAATCTGACTTCGCATCGCTGCTACGGGGTCGCCTCTCATCGTCGTGATAATAATCGTATTGCGAACTATCGCGTCGTGGAGGCGGTCGTTGTTGTACGAAGCTCGGTGACCTCATCAACTTGGGCGAATCGGGCGCTTTCTTCAAGTTCGGGTTGATCCATTGCTTGCTGGAAGGTCGTGGCGGCGGAGGTTGCTGGGCTCGAGGCCCGACTGGAATCGGACCATCATGAATCATCGCTTTACCTGGGCCGACTGGAGGCATGGCTGGATCATGTCCAGCAGAAGGTGGTCGATCATTAAAAGCCCGGGGAGCAGTAGGTGGTATCTTTGCTGCAGCGCTGGCGGAAACGTAACCCTCTCCTATGCTCAGCCCTCTGTTGGAAACAGACCCAAAAGCAGGTGCGGACGGTGCAACAGGAGGCGGCGACACTTCCTTGCTAGAGAGTCCTGAGTCGTGGCCAGCGTTGGCGCGAGCTTCCAGTTTGCTTCGGAATAGTTCACGGTCTCGGGGATCGCGGTCATCTCGAATATCACGTCTGATATCTGGGTCAGCATATCGATCCATTCGGTCCATCCGATCCCTATCGTCGCGATCACGTCCCCAGCGGCCCTCCTGAGACCGACTACGCGGATAACGATCACCTCGATCATCGATATAAGGCCCTCTTCCGCGGCCACGGTCTGATGACCAGTCACCTCTTCCTCGACCACGTCCACGATGGAATCCTCCACCACGAGGGTAGGGCGCCATGCCAAATTGGGGGTCGGACGAAGATGATCCCGCTGAAGGAGGTCCTCCATCTCGGGAACCGCGTCGGGATCTATCTGCGTCTACTCCCAGCGGTCCATCTCTGTCTCGGTCCCGGAAATCTCGCGCAGGTGACCTAGCGCGACCAATTGGGGAGCGACGTGATCTGAAATCTCTAGGTTCGCGCCAGTCCCTATCGCGATCGCGCTCGCGCTCGCGACTTCGATCATCGTGATAACGGTCACGAAAATCACCATCCCTATCTCGACCTCGGTCTCGACTGTCGTCTCTCGAAGACCATCCACGACCGCGCCCTCGCCCCCGACCACCTCGAAATTCACCTCCGAACCCTCCACCACGAGGACCACTGGGCGCATCGATCAAGGCTTTTGGTCCGCGAGGAGGTTCGCGTCGTAAAGGATCGCCAAAGTCACGTCCTGGCGGAAACCCGCCATTCCCTGCTCGGGCTTCGGAAGGTCGGCGCCTGTCTCCGTCGGCGTACTGTGCAGCTCTATCAAACCGGTCAGGTGAACGATCACGCGGTGATCTAGACCGTTCATAACGTGAGTATCTTGAGGCCCTGAGGGGAGCACAGAGTCAGTACGAAAAACGTTCCGAAGAGGGCGAGTGGATTGGACATTGTTAGGGCGGTGGCGTTCGAGATATTTCTTCCGCGTATTCGAATTATGAGGAAGATAGAATGGAGAGGATGTGTACCTACATTTCACAGAAGGTTTAGGAAACCCGAAGGAATCGGCAGATTTATAGCAAGCAGCCCATGCACTCAAGGATGCAGGATGCAAGCTACAGTACCTAGTAACGCCGTACGCCACGCCGACGATGTTGAAGCTTTCTGATGCAGTAATTTACTTTGTTGCGGCAGTAGCTGGACTCTTGTAGATCTCGTTTGTCGTGTCGCTCTCGTTTTATCCACCGTCGCGTCTCCGTCCAAAAAGCGTCCAGGTTGTATGGCGGAATGGGGAACGAAATGAAGATTGAAGCAGGCGTATAAGTTGTTAGCGATATTATGTCCGAATGCTAAATGCGCGACAAGTAATGGGCGATGAAATGTGGTTGTAATGCAAAGGCGGCAGTGCCCTTGACGATGGATGCAGGTCGTAGGTTTGAGGGATCGAAGACGAGCCGCAGCCTGGGGCCAGAGCATAAGCGACCCCATTGCTCCTGTAAATTGAAATGGACACTGTTCGTGGCGCTTGCTTAGCGCACGAAAGGTCGGCTTTCCAGGGGGGCTTGAACCAGAATTGCCGCGACACGCTAGACCCTGAATGGAACTTTCAGCGGAGCGATACATGCACGCCCATTTTCGAAACCCCGTTGGGACCCGGCCGGTTTTTTTCAATGCGGAGCCGGGAGCCGGGATTTTCTCACGGAAGAAATCATGAAAAAAATCTAATCAACTGGCCCATTGAGCATCGAAGGGAGGGGAATGAAGAGTTTGTGATTAAAAATAACACATCTTGGAAGTCAAAGCTGAATATCCGCATTCGTTCATCTTTGCCAAGTTTTGGGCGAATCCAGTGACCACGAAATCGTTATCAACCCTCCGTCTATCCATCGAATTCTGTGTTTTGCAACTTACTACTTGAAGCTTACGACTCACAACTCACAACCTCGCACAAAAGCACTCATCGCAATGGCCTCCAATTCAGACGCTCCGCCCACAGCGGCCACAGAGGCCGTCTTGGTCAAGTCCGAGGAGATGCCCAAAGACGCCCAGAAAGTCGAAGAGCTGGACTTTAACAAATTCAAGGGTCCAATCACTGCTGAGGACCTCTTCGAGGGTATGCGCCACATGGGATTTCAAGCTTCGTCCATGTGTGAAGCCGTGAGAATTATCAATGACATGGTGGGCCACGCTCCACCGAGAACTCTATACTTGGGTCTTCTGATATAATCGAGAGCGAGGCTGGCTAACTGCCTACAGCGTGCGTGGCGTGACCCTGAGACGGGCGACAAGACCACCATCTTTCTGGGCTACACATCAAACCTCATCTCGTCAGGCCTGCGAGGTGTTCTCCGCTGGCTTGTAGAACACAATCACGTCTCGTGCATCGTCACTACTGCTGGCGGCATCGAAGAGGACTTCATCAAGTGTCTTGGTGACACCTACGTTGGCTCTTTTAGCACCCCTGGCGCCGAACTTCGCCGCAAGGGTCTCAACCGTATTGGCAACCTTGTTGTTCCCAATGCGAACTACTGCGCCTTCGAGGACTGGGTCGTCCCGATCCTCGACAAGATGCTCGAGGAGCAGGAGGCTAGCAAGGGCACCGAGGATGAAATCAACTGGACGCCTTCCAAGGTGATTCACCGTCTAGGAAAAGAGATCAACAACGAGCAATCTGTCTACTACTGGGCGTACAAGAATAACATCCCTGTCTTTTGCCCTGCCATCACAGATGGAAGTCTAGGTGACATGCTATACTTCCACACCTTCAAGTCCTCGCCTCAGCAGCTCAAGATCGACCTGGTTGAGGACATTCGACGGATCAACACAATTGCTGTCCGGGCCAAGCGAGCCGGTATGATCATTCTCGGCGGTGGTATCATCAAGCACCACATTGCCAACGCATGCTTGATGCGCAACGGCGCCGAGTCAGCTGTCTACATCAACACAGCACAAGAGTTTGACGGTAGTGATGCGGGCGCCAGGCCAGATGAGGCTGTATCATGGGGGAAAATTAAGATTGGAGCTGACAATGTCAAGGTAAGTTAGCGTCTTTACTCTATTCATGCCAACTACGCACTGACTACCGTTCAAAAGGTTTATATGGAGGCGACAGCCTGCTTCCCCTTCATTGTGGCAAATACGTTCGCGAAGGACATAGGAAAATCTGATCAAAATTAAACAAGTAAAAGAATATAAGAGAGGTGTTTCATGAGTATTAAATGTGTAGACTACTCGTGTTTCATTGTACTAGAGAAAGAGTAAAACACTCCGAAGGATAAACAATATCGCGAGCTGAAAAACTGTCAACTGAGAATACAAGGGCAATATCATGATAGCTCCCTGAGCCATAACCTCTTTCAGGCGCCCCTAAACTCAATTTTCAAATTTCGACCGACAAACATATACGCTATGCCTTCTTGATTTCCATTCTCACTTCTTTTTTTAAATGTCGGCATCCCTCTTCGCCTTCTTTGCCCGAGGTTCCTCGATATCATTCACTCCCCCCTCTGAGACAGCGACACTGGCAGCTTTTTGGGTCAAATCCTGGTTTTGCTTCACTGCTAGGGAAGCTCGTAGTTCGGCCCGTTCTCTATCAACCTGGCCACGAGGTCTATATCGCCGTTTGTTTGCTTGGCGACGTTCCTCCTTGGCTCTGGCTGCTTCTTCCTCTTCTTGTTGTCGACGCCAGATCTTAGCGGTATCGATAGTGTCATTTCGCATATTCTCGATCGCCCTCTGGCCCTCCTCAAGCACAGGCCAACGATTGGCAAGTCCTCCTTTTCTCGTAAGGAGCCTGGAGACGACTTCAAAGCCGTTGACGGTTCCATCGGGGCGCTGGACAGCTTTACACGCATCACGCCAAAAGGCAATATCATGGCGATCAGGTCGATCGATGGGGCAAGGCGGAAAGTTTGGAGGTAGAGTAGGGCTTCCATTGCCGCTCTTCTGAGTTTCATCGCTCCGGCGTCTCTTGGGAGGCTTGTTGTTCGGTGTAGGGGGGAGGTCCTTGTGAGCATTGGTAGGGGAGATGGTTGAGGAGCGGTCATCCTCTTGGCTGTCCTGGACTGGCAAAGTACCGGGGATTTCAGGTGCAAGGATGTCCTGAGCAACCTCGGTCGTGTTGGGAGAGGGATTCGTCTCAACGGGCGTTGGCTCAGCCTCTTCGGTTCTCTCAATAGGCAATCTAGTCCTGAGTATGATGCGCAAACCTGAAGGCAGAAATCAGAAAAGAATATCGCAAGGTGTGACAGTGCAATAGTACGAGGCTTACCAGGCCGCAGGCCGAAATCTCGTTCAACGGCGGCTCGACGGGTACTCATTTTCAATCCTGTTTTTGAAAGAGTGAGCTTGGTGTATTCCTCGATAGAGGTAAAACAAGTACAACCCACTGATGAATATACTGATGTTGTCTGTTAAGTGGTGGTGACAAGAGGCGAGGTGTAAATAAGAGAAGAAAGAAGGAAAGGCACTGAGAACTCGTGAGAAGTCGAGTGAGGAGGAGGAATAAGGGTTGAGTTGGTGAAAGCAGTGCGAGAATAGGAAATTATTGGGTCTGAGTGAATGAGGCCGGAGTTCCTTGGGAAGTTTGCCAGTTCCTGTCACTGGCAGACGAGTTGAATACCGGCTGGCAGCGTCGGTCACCTTCTCTCACACATTTTCATCAATATACCTGTAGCATCTATGACCTCGGAAGAACAACGTTCTTTGCCGTCAGTGTCCGAGGGAGGTTTGATATCTCAAGGTTGACTTGGTTATGGTCGGTGAGATTTCTTCCAGGTCCATCCATTGCTAAATATCTTCCTTTTCCTGTTCGACTTCGGCTTCGACTTGCCGCTGAGCTCCACCAACTTCGCATATTTCTTCACTCGCGAATTTTTTGTCGCAGGTTTTAATGCTAGATGGTCACCTGTTGTTGCACTGGCGTCATCTGTTGACCGGCAGCCTAGCATTGTTGAAATGGCCCAGAATGTGTCAAGGGTGCAGCTCAAAATACCTTTAAACTGGCAATTGGGGGGTTTGCACACCCCCTCAAGACGAAAAAATGTATACGGGATGAAAAGATATAGGGGCCAATTTGAGGTGATAACCAAAAGTTGATCTTACCTATGCTTGAAAATATTCGACCAAAACATTGATGAGTTTCAGGGGTAAAGTGCCATGAAAGTAAAAGTAAGAAAGTCTAATGAGTAACAGGAACGAATGATGATTGAATAGAACCAGGGTTGAAGGGACAAAAGGAAAAGGGGAGATGGTTGGGTTTATATACCTTAACTGCCTGGCTTGTCAGGGTTTGAGTTGGAGAGGATTGATCAAACAGAATAGTATGGAAGGTAATTTGCGTTTCTCCTGCAGCATCACAGACCGCCTTGAAGTTTGTTCCTGCCTATAATGATGTGACTCTTTATTTTAATGATCAGGAAGGTACCTAAGGTAGTTTTCCTAACTAAGTACCTTAGATACGAAACAAGAACGTGTTCTAGAGTCCACAGTGACTGTAAAACTAGAGGCAAGAAACCGCTGCATATCTAGTACCTACTACTCAGTACCTTATCTAATGTCATGAATTCTAAGGCGCGTATCTGTTGACCGCGACGTGAGTAAGTACTTACCTAGTGAAGTGATTGAAGGGCTTTGCACCAAATCTGCCTCAAAGATACAACTTCAAAACCGCCACGAACATGCAAGCGACTAAGGAAATTTAAGCCATAAGCGAAAGCTACTCGAAGGCCCAAAGTCATGCGATTTATTTCGTGGCATACACGATGCTAGGAAGTATAGGAGATCCTTCTACCTAGTAGCTATTCTAGCGATCCATCCACAAGGGGTTCTAAAAGTACCTACCTTAGTAGGTAGGCAGTAGCTGATGTGGTAACCCCTGGGCATAGCGAGTTCATCGATGCCATGAGGTAATAAACAAAACACTCAAACCTCCCCAATACTGTGCTTAAATTCTTTCAATGCAGCAGTCCACTCAGCCACTCCGTCTATCTCCACCCAAGAGGCAATTTGTTGAATACCCTCAAGATCATCCTTCATGTGACTCTCCGTCGTCGTTCCATCAAGAACAGTGACCCCTTCAAGACCCAAGACTAGAGCGTAGTATGCAGCTACCTGGGCAACACCAGCCTTTTCTGCGACTGTCTTGACTGGTTTGGTAGTAGCAAGTCTCGGGTTAGCGCTGAACGTCCAGAAGGATTGAAACGCGATCCCTTGCTGCCGACAGTAAGCTCTGAGTTCGACCTCAAAGCGTGTATCCGGATAGAAGCGATTCTGGACGACACTAGGTTTGACGGTGGCTGCATCATAGAGGGCTGTGAGGATCGGAAGCGTCGTGTTAGAGATGCCTAGGTTGCGAATCTTGTGGGGCACATAGGTCTCAAGGGTCTTCCACGCCGTGATAGTATCTTCTATGGTTTGCAGAGGGCTATGCAAAAGCACACTGTCAAAGTAGGGCTCCTCGCCCTCGATGGTGAAATACCCAAGAGATGACTGCACCGATTGATGAACCTTGTCAGCGAGCGGTGCGTCGAAATCATAAGGCGCGTTCTCGTCCTGATTTCCTGGAGGAGAGAACTTGGTTTGAAGCTGGCGACGGGTCAGTGCTTGACCTTACTTTTAGGCCTGTGCATAGAAGAAGGAAACTCACAAAGAGGGCTCCGCGAGTGATGAGACCGTCCTTGATTGCTCTCTGAACGCCCTGGCCTACACCCTTCTCGTTGTAGTGTTTCGGCTGGCCCGCTGTGTCAACGCCACGAAAGCCGTGCTTGAGAGCAGAGTAAACAAGGTCTGCTGACCTGTCCTTTTTCCACGCCGTGCCATAGACAAGCTTTGGCATAGCAGTGGATGAGCCCTTGAGGGTGAGATCCTTGGCTAGTTTGGCGGCCATGTTGAACGCTTTCACCAATGAGAATGACCTGAATGCAGCTGGATCAATCTCTCGACTTATTACTTTGCACTGGCGCAAACAAATGAGTTGTAGGAGCTGAGGTTCGGAGTACGATGCCAGGTGGAGGTTAAGAATAGCTCATTTGGTGATGTTGGTTAATTACGACATGTTGAGCCTCAAACGGCCTGCACATGGCGTCAATTGAGACGACCAACACGTTAAGAGCAGCCAATCACTAATTATGAACACCAAAAGGTTTCCCCGCGTAAACAACGTTGTCGTTGAGTGAGATATGCTATCGATTAAGCAAAATCCTCCGTATACCTCAGTACCTTGGGTAAGGCGTACTTCTCACAAGAGAACCTCTGACCTATCTAAACCATAGCAGGAGGATCATGCGCATTTCACATTAATGCACACATAGAAGATGTACAGAAAATGGAAATAATCCGGACACAATATGTGAGCCAACAGGCCTGAATGACGTTGACATTGATGAGAAGTGGAGTAGTTCCGCCTTCAACCCCCGCTCATCAGCGCGGGGTCCTTCGCGGGGTTTCTCGCCAGCTGTTTTACAAGTCTACCTACGGCACTAATAGTCTATGAACAACGTAGCAGGGCATTCACTGATTCATTGAGTTGCGCCGCTGATACAATTAGTAATCAGAAACCTTAAGATGGTCTGTTAGAAACCTATTCAGCTACACGAAAGGGGACGTGACACCTCGAAGCTATTTAGGCTAAGAGGCAGGGGATTATCGCCGGACATGCTCAGTGAAGCAATTCCGTATCTTCTCCTCCACAAAACCTCTTTTATCCTCCACCTAACGTTAGCTATCGACACCATCGGATTGGGTGCTACCGCTGCCCCGCCATAGGTACAGTAGCTCTGAGAGGTTGGAGCTCATTAGCATAAAGTCACGTTACTGCAATTGTTGACGTTGAGAATATTAAACCTGAGACGCTTCTCAACATCCTCTTGGCCATATCCAAGAATCGTGAACTACCAAGAATCGTAATTATGGCTCCTTACACTGCTAAATGGGGCATTTTGGCCACTGGAGGAATCGCCGAGTGTCAGTTCAGTTTCAGTCTCAACCCAAAACTTGACCTAAACACTAACTACCACCAACAGCCTTCACTAAGGACATCCTCACAGACCCTGCTATCCGCGATGTCACCGATGTGCGCCACGACATTGTCGCAGTCGCCTCCTCCACCTCCGTCGACCGCGCGAGCGACTTCATCAAGAAGATTGACGGCCCCTCTTCTGCCGCTGTCTACGGCTCGTACGCTGAGCTGGTCGCTGACCCCAATGTCGAGATCGTCTACATCGCTACCCCCCACAGTCACCACTTTCAAAACTCTATGCTGGCTCTCGATGCTGGCAAGCATGTTCTTTGCGAAAAGGCCCTTACTGTGACTGCGGCGCAGACCAAGAAGCTGTATGAGGTTGCCAAAGCCAAGAATCTCTTCTTTATGGAGGCTGTCTGGACGCGATACTTTCCTCTCAGTATCAAGGTACGAGAGTTGATCCAGTCTGGCACCATTGGCACTGTCTACAGAACATTCGGTGCGTTACTTCTCCACTAAATTCGTCTGAGGCCTTAGGCTGAAGAGAAACTGATTTGCTTTTCTAGCCGATCTGTCATTCAACAACGACACGGAGAATGGCGATCTCAAATTCCCTGACTCCAACCGTATGGTCAATCCCGACCTCGCAGGTGGTGCCCTACTCGATCTCGGTATCTACTCCTTGACTTGGGTCTTCCAGACTCTCTACCACGTTCAGCCCGAGGCCGACAAGGAGGCTCCGAATGTTGTAGCTTCCATCAACAAGTACCGCACCGGCGCCGACGAGTCGACGAGCATCATCTGCCAGTTCCCCAAGCATAACACCATCGGCATTGCGACCACCTCGCTACGCGTTGCCACCGACGTCGACGGCCACTACACCGGTGGCCCTGCGATCCGAATTCAAGGTTCCAAGGGTGAGATCCAGGTCACAGGACCTGCGTTCCGACCAACCGAGTATAAGGTGATCAAGTCGGATGCAAATGGCAAGGTCGAGGTCGTCAACTGCCCGATTCCCACAGACCCCAAGCGCAACAACTGGGGTCATGGCATGTACTGGGAGGCTGATGAGTGCGCGCGATGCCTGCGCGACGGAAAGAAGGAGAGCGCCTCGATTCCTTGGTCTGAGAGTATTGCTATCATGGAGGTCATGGACACAGCGCTCAAGCAGGGCGGCGTTAATTACCCCGAGCTCATCACCACGGATGTCTTTGATGCTAACAGCCCTCTCAACACTGGCAAAAAATGAAGATGTCATAGGCTGATTGTGTGTGTATGGTGGGATATAAGTTGAGAGATATGCAGGGGCAATGAATATAGCACTAACTACATTAAGGGTTGAACAAGATTTGAACACTTGAAAATTTGCATAAGATGCATGCTTATAACTTCAGAGACGAGAAATCAATGGTTCCGGCGCTGCAAACGGATGAGTGAGATTATCAGTTCGTGTCAAATGTGACAAAACAGGGGATCCTTTGGGCAGGAATATCAATCACCAACCATCTGACGAAGCTGCATTGACCGAACTTCAGGGAAGAAGAGAAGCCCAATGTCACGTCACTAGCGAGATGCCCGGCCATTTTTCACGTTGCATTGCCCCTGTCTGCAGCCACGAGGAAGCCAAGGATGCTCGGCTAAGACATCAAATCTCTACTCTACGGATACACTGCTACAGCAAAACTTAAGGCTTCGGTCTCGGCCTGAGATGACGTGCAGCGTACCTTTCAAACTAAGCGGGAGCACCCATGCCCGCAGCACATCCTGCAACCCCTGACGCGAACGCTCAACCGCTTAAGATTATCCGTGTATGTATACTTGCCACGCGAGTCGTGGTGGAGGGGGCGTAAAAGGCGACAGAAGTGTTCCATGGCTTGGCACGGACGCGTTGGTCATGGATGTACAGTATTTGACGGAGTGGTTGGCCATCCCCGTTGGTTTCGTGCCCTGTGAATGGGGTGATGAGATGCGAAGACGAGTGATGTGATGTGATGTACTCTGTAAGAGAGATGAGACTATGGATTGTGGGGTCGTCGATATTGAGACACCGGACCAGGGACCCTGAAAGAAGTTTTGAGGCCTGGAGGCGGATCCGAGGTGTTCGTTGACCAGGGGCCTCAAAATCGGGCAGGCAAAGAGAAGGCAGGGGAGAGTCACCATCTTGGCTGAGTTCCGTACAGTACTGTAATATTCATCTCATCACCTACTACCTAGATCATGTTACCATGTTAGTAGATACCTCAATCTGAGCGTCGTCTACTTGACAGTTGACACCCAGCCGCTAGTATCGCGCTCTCTCGCGGACTGTTGTCAAGCCACAGACGGAGCCGCCCTAAAACTATACCATGACTCCACTAATAATCGCGGGCCACACCCGTCACCTGTAGGGGGGCAGGGCATTCACTATTTGGATATTGGAGAAATTCTAGTAGTTACTGTACCTACTATCTACAGAACCAGAACCACAATAGAACAAGCCAACGAGCAGCTCAACTGCGATAATCTCCATTTCTTCCAACGCTTTAATATAACACTCCAAAGTCATACCCCTCCCTGGATTATCTCAGAGATACAAGAGTACACAAGGACCCTATCAACCAACCCGCACGGAACCTCTAAGAGAGCCAGCCCAGTCATCCATCATCTTCATCATGGCAAGTGTTTCATCGGCCACACCGGCTAGAGATCGAGAGAACAGACCACCCGAGCAACCCAGCTCTCCAGCAAACCAACCTCCAGCTCCAACTCCAGCCCCAACAGAGTCCTTCTCACAATCTGCAGCCGAAGAGGCGCCAGAGACATACGAGGCTACCCACGTCCATGCCGTCTACGAGGCCATCGCGCCGCACTTTTCGGCAACTCGCCACAAGCCCTGGCCTCGCGTCGCCAGCTTCCTGCTCTCCCAGCCGCCCGGCAGTCTTGGTCTGGACGTTGGCTGCGGCAACGGCAAGTATCTGCGCGTCAACCCGGCCGTTCACCTCCTTGGCTCCGACCGAAGTCCGGCCCTCGTTCAGCTCGCTCGGACTGAGCTGCGTCGTCCGCGGGAAGACGGGGTCGAGCTTGATCCTAGGGTCTCTGATGTCGATGTTGCTGTAGCGGATGGCTTCGCCCTCCCTTACCGCAAAGCAGCTGCCGACTTTGTCATCTGCATCGCTGTCGTGCACCACATGTCGACACGCGAGCGTCGCCAGGCGGCCATCGCAGAGTTACTATCTCTGGTAACTCCTCGAGATGGGCGTGTGCTCGTCTACGTGTGGGCCCTCGAGCAGGCCTCGAGCCGTCGCGGGTGGGATGCGGGCAGTGACCAAGACCGCCTGGTATCATGGGTGATGCGCAAGCCAAAGGGACAGGAGCCCAGCGGCACGTTCCAGCGTTACTACCACCTGTACAAGGAGGGCGAGCTTGAGGACGATGTCGGGGCGGCTGGAGGCATCGTGGTGGAGAGTGGCTATGAGAAGGATAACTGGTGGGTGGTATGTAGTCGACCGTCGTGAGACGACAGCATGCACGGTAAGCTACGGTAGAAGTCGAGACGTCATATGCGTTTATAAAAAAGAACTGGCTACAAATATGGATACCAACGTTGAGAGGGTCACCTTTCACCAAGGTTTACACTGCGTACGTATGCTTGTTAAACCATCCCAGAGCTGTAGCCCGCCTTGGACATACATTGTATCCAAGATGTTTCTCAAACTAAAGTAATTGCAATACTCACTGTACAGTCCGTCTACTCCGGTTTCTTCTCTCTATCGTATCCCAAGACATTGTCTATCAAATGTAAAAACCACACAAGACAAGTAATAGCAAACGCTGTGCAACAAAAAAAAACTGAAAAAAACATCTGCATCTCTCTCAAAACTCCGATTTTCCCAAGGCTATCCCTGACTCCATCCCCTGATGTTTCCATTGCTGAGTTCTCAACCAACCCAGCATCCACTACTGTTCAGACGCCTCTGGCCCATGCAAAGAGTAAGAGAAGAAACGATACCATAATAAAAGACAAATCAAAGAATCGAAAGGAAAGAAAACACTCCCTTCTTTTTTCCACCGAGGTTTTCTTCATGTTAAGTCATGCCTGCATTCCGTCCTGACCCATTCCGTCGTGAAGTCCCACATGATGCTGTTATTCTTGAGTGCGTTCAATAAATTCCCAAGTCAAAGACATCGCCAGTTCCAAGTCTCTTGTTCTGTTCATGCCCATTCAATTATGCTGATTTTTTTCTTTGATTTTTTCCTTTCTTTTTCTTTAATTCCATCATAGTAAAAATCCTGGGTTCGTCGCCGGGACCAGTAACCCTAACACCGCTCTTTGCAAAATCAGTCGCAAAGAATATGCCAAGAAAGATTCAGAGCCCAACTCCCAAGTGTGCATACAATACAACTGCTTGGGGTAGTGGAGGCTATTCGATACGTCGTCGGTGGTTTGCCTCGTGTTGGTATTGATCTGGAGAAGCTCTTCGCTTTGATCCGGCCGATTCCATCGAGTAGCTGGCGAGGCTTGAATACAGAGGACCTTGGCCGGCTCCAGTGATGGAACCCAGGTTGGGCACTGCCGCCGGTGTACTGTAGGGACTGACACCCCCGGTGAGTTCAGCAACCCCAGGGAGCATACCCGCACTTCGAGGTGGTGGCTGGTTCTGGATAGGAGCCAATCCTGGTCCTGGCATGTACTGGACTTCGGTAGAATCGGGACCCATAGGCAATGGAGGAGGCGGTGGAATTGATTCTCGGCGGGAAACGATGGTTCGGCTGCCGACAGGCATCGGAGGAGCTCTGTTGTACACTATTCGGGGTGATGGGGCTCCAAGGTCGCGAGGCATGCTCCCTTGGGATTGAGAGTGAACGTGGCTGCGTGAGGGCGAGCTTCGGTGACTGTTGTTGGCATCGACATTGACTGCAGCCAGCGAGAAAGGGATAACACCTGCGCGTCGAGCCATGTCTGCTTCGCCAAGTTGCCAATGCATAGCCTCTGCTGCTCGCCAGGGAACTGCCATCTCTTCTGCAACTTTAGCCCACATTTCTGGCTTGAACCTAGGATCCTGTCAGCTCTTTTCTTTGAAGAATAAAAGACACAAAACGTATCATTGTGGCATCTTATAGCTCAACAAGGTCGACTTACCTTTCGTAGAGTCTGGCAAGCTTATTCTTGCGTTCTTCGTCCCATTCGCTGCGTCTTTCGAGGTAATTCTGGTAGTGTAGACGGCAACTAATCGCACTCCGGCCAGGTAGACGCTTCGAGATATCCTCCCACTTCATGCCACTTCCTCGGAGCTCGATAATGAGTGCATCTTCCTCTGGTGACCACTTGCTCTGCTTCTTGACGGGCGGCTGATCTGCAACGTGCGGGGGCATGCTTCGCCTTCCAGAGGCCATCTGTGTCGAAGATACAGGCGGTGGCGGCGCAACATGCGCAACGGGTTGAGGCGGAACTGTCGATACCTTGGACGGCAGTTGTTGATAAGCGAGAGTTATCGCAGGCTGTGTTTGGCGAGGCGACGAGACGGAAGGCTCATGAGCTTCAGATGCCTTCAAAAGGGCGGCAAAATCCACCGTGACAGCCTGACCACCCAGTCTACCAGCGTGGGAACCGTTAGCATAGGACCGCGGCGTGCGCCCCCGGCCAAGACGGTCCTCCACACCCACGATGGATGGTGGTAACTCTGCCCGCAAGAGGCAGAGCGGAGACTCGCTCTTGAGTTGGGCCAGCTCGGCGACTTTCGCTGGTTCTTTCTTGGAGATGTGACTGTTGCAGCGGCTTCGAGAAGCCTAGTACTGCTCAGGAGCGTTGTATGTCAGTGTGTCACAAAGGCCCCTATGTTTACTCCGTCCTTGTATAGATAGTTGAGCCGAAATCCAGGTGCGTGGACAATGTTCGCAAGACAGAGATTTAGTAGTAAATTTGCTACGTCGAATCTTTAAAGAGATTCGATGGTTAGTGTTGCCGTTGTCTCAGTGTCTAGTAGCCGTATAGTGTAGTAGTGGAGGCCTTCTCGCAATGAATTGGGTGCTGTGTAGTGGTGGGCAGCTGGGTTAGGTATCGACACAGTTGGGCTCTTTCAGGTATAAGGTTGCCACAAAGATGCAAAAGGAGAAGAACTGTCTCGGGAGGCGACAGTGATGGCTGTTCGGATCAAGAAGCGTGGCTTCAAGTCGTCGATGAGCAAAGGCGACTGTGATTGGTGATGTTCAGGGTTCTCTTCAGCCAATGGATGGAAATGGGATGATATGGTGAGGCAGAGCAAACCGTGGGGCGCCAATCGAGGTAAATGAGGCCAATGTAAGGCTTGTTATCTCACGAGCGGTTATCTGAAGTTGTAAGAGACAACTGAATCGACAATGCGTGGGAGGCAAAGGAAAGATCTTCAAGTATTATCCGTTTTGGATAAAGAGAAAACGTCGGTCAGATCTTCCACTGGGTCCCTATTAACTTAGTATGACCTCGAGGAGCTATAAATTATGCGCAGGACCAGGACCCACGTTGGAATGGAATCGCGTTGCTTCTTTTTCCTCTCCTTGTTGTCTCTCTAATCTTGACCAAGGTCTAGACACGAGGGCCGGAGCTGGATGAGAACTCGAGCTAAATGAGGCTAAGAGGTGGACTCTGGAACAACAGAAAAAGAAAGAAAAGTCTAACCCGGAAAGTATTATCAGACTGAAAGTCCAAAAGAAGCCGTTGGGTCGAAAAGAGGCGGCGGCAGCAACGTAACGGTGTGGGGAGACGAAGATGCGGCGAAGAAATCAGGGTCTGATTGCATCCCCAGGAAACGGTGAATATTTTGTGCCTTAACAGGAAGCCCGGCCTATAATGTACCTATGTGACGAAGAAGCCCAGAGAATAGCGAGAAGCACGAGCTTCGAGAGCGAACGGGATGGTCAAGGAGCGAGCTCCCACGAACATGGGGAGGGGTGTCGACAATATTGACAGGGGGTATCTGGAAGCGTGTCAGTCAATAAAGGATGAAGTAGAGGTGAGTGGAGTCGATGCGTTTGGCAATAAGGCAGAGGGTATCGACAGGCCGGGGATAAACGTTGGAGAAGGGCATGGCATCGCTGGCCAAGCGTCCTGGTGTTGGTCTCTGGGCTTGGTGTTGGTGTTGGTTCCATCGTACCTTGCGAGTCTGCAATGTCCCCATCTTTTCCAGAAGAAATGCAAGTAATAATCGGAGAAGGAGAAAATGACCCCGAGAAAGGAGGAATAAAAAAGAAAAGAGCTGAAGTGATGCTACGTGGATCGCGTCCATCGTGCCCAATGAATTGGCCTAATACGAACCTGCAAACTGAGGTTATCCCAAGTCAAGACCAATTTCCCTTTCTTTGATCGCCAAGTTTTCCGACCAACCGACTGTTACAGTACAAGCCAAACCATGCCATGCCATGCCATGCCACTGTGGCCTCAGCATCATAGTCGAGACAGCCATCCGTGATGACAAAACATAGTTGGCACCTGTCATCGTGTAGACCAGGGTAGTAGCTCAACACCATCTTTTCGCTGCGCGGATGAACCGCTGTACAACGACGTACACCGCAACGCTCTCGATAGTACCTCATCGCCTTGCACAGCCGCGTTTCGTCTCGCCTTGCCTTGGCCTTGGCTGAGAGGGGCGTTGGCGTCTATCATCGTCTCCAGCTTTGAGGCTGGGTACCTTGGCTACACGCACACCCCCTAGTTCTGCACCAACTCATCGTGGACGCCCTCTGGTCCACGTTGCTGCGATCTTCGCATGGGGGGAACTTGCCGGGTCCGGTTTTTCTTTGTTCGCCTGCGGCTTGACAAGGGCAGGGGATATTTAATTTGGACTCGGCAGGCTCGAGCAAGAAATATTGAGACGCTCCCGTTCGCATCCGCCTGTGATATGGATGAATTGCAAACTTGGGGGTAAGGGAGGTATAAATGTTGAAATAACAGTGACTTTTGTACCTTGTTGTTGAAGGTGGCTTAATAAGGGATCCTACCACGTGGTCAGATAGATACCACGGAATGAGTCTAACGCCGTAACGGTCGAGGGAAAGTAGCGAAACTCATACCACCCTCTTTCTTGCAATATTCAGTCATACCGGTATATTCTCAAAAAAAGAATTTCTCGGTTTCTTGATGTAAGAAATGATAATCTTCTCTTGGTGCGTACCTCTCCAGCATCCGTTTTCAAGACAATGCCACGAAGCGTTGCATGAAATCATCATCAGCCCGACCTAGGTACCTTATGGATGCCAGGAGACACATCGTCTCGGTCTCAGTGATTCACCCTCGCCGCCAGACCGACCCGCTTGCAAACTGCCAGTCTTGTTAGATAACGTGAGGCCTTCCGTGTTTAAGCCACCCGTCTGAGTATGTCTCATTTCCCAAGTCTCCAATCGTGCCAGCACGCAGCTGAAGACCCACGACTTGAAATTCGCTGTATCTTAGACATACATGTCTGAAATAGAGAGAGCATGAGGGAACTGTAGGCGCTCCCATGAACCCATCGTTTTCGCATATCGGCTAGGCCTAGTAAGATGGCAGCTATCTAGCTCAAATATGATAGCGCACATGCACATGCGAGTCGAGACAACTTGAAGACCGTTAGATTGGCGCCCCAACCGGTATACCCACTAAGCCAGCCAGAGGGTTCGCACGAACCACCTAGTTCGAGACAACTGGCTCAGTCAATCATATTGCTACACTCCGTGACAGTCCTCATACAACGGTAGCCCCCGTAATAAGGCTTGTCGAGGATTGGCCCAAGTTCGCTGCAGAGGTTAGCGATATGCGAGCCGAAACTTGCGACAATGGCCGAGCGAAAAGACCAAAACAACGTTTCGCTTCAAGACTAAGACGAGAATCACATTCGAAGCATCACTAAGTTTAGCACCGCTTCCATTCTCATACGCTACAGTAGGAGGCAAACGCGGACAAAAGGTTTTCTTCCCAATATCTCCGGGTTTCGCGTGCACTAACAAGGCCAGGAACGCCGAGATCGTCGAAGTGTGGAGAGACGTCATGATGTACAAGTGGAGTAGATTTGGCAGTTGTCCTTGCGTACTATTTACGAGGTTTGACACTAAGCGCTGCTGTTGATGGTAGATTTCTTGTTGTAGTCTGAGGCCTTTGACATACACTCCATATCGCCTCCCAGAATCAAAGGGTTTACGGCATCAATTAGTGACGAAGCAGGGGCAAGAGGCTCCAGAATAGGTATCCATGGACGCAGAATCGCATCAGGAATCCTCCGCAAGATTCCAGCCTAACCAGGTAGCAGTAGCCCAGCTCAGCCCGGTCAGCTAGGAACAGGCGCCAACAATCAACCAGCGTCAGCTTCGGCGTCAGTCAGCGTCAGCGCGCGGTGACCGATGGGGCATGATCGTTTGCGGGGAGCTGAATATTGAGATCGAATTTGTCTGAGATGAGGTCCGCGCTCATGCTAATCAAAGTACAGTGGAGATGCTAGGAGGGTCAGGATGTACTCTGCGGCTCGACGTACTTCCGTACTGTACCAGGGTCTAAAGAAGCCAGAATGCCAAAATAGAATTTTATGCTGAAGCCTAAACGATGGACTACCTCTACTGCTTACCAATTAGTTACTACCTTAAAAAGTTGAGGGGATATTTGGACTAGGTATTCGAGTTTGATAAAATGGAAATAAAATGTTCCCTAGCTACTTCTAATATCGTCTGAGGTTCATTCCCTACTAGTAGGTACCTACCTAAGTACTACCTAAGGTGTAGTACCCTACTCACCCAGTACCTGCCTCTTGGTAGGTTTCATATAACCAGGTACGTCTATACCTTCCTTGTGAGTGGAGGGGGCGGGAGCCACAGCGTGCCCAGGAAGGTAGAATGTATTCCGGTGACAACACATTTCGAACAAGCGGTCATATTTCTTCGACTTCACCTCATAAACAAGAGCCTGGGCAGTAATAATTTGCCTACCATGCATGACAACCTGGGTGTTCAGCGACGATCCTTTTAGGGCATCATGCAAACTCTTCAAAAGACGACGGCGCAAGGCGAGGACGATTATGGTTAGTGAAAGCGCAGGTTGTAGAGTCAATTGGTTTGTGAATGGTTCATCACTCAACCCCACTGACAGATACTAGGGCACGACCGACATCTGCCAAACCCCTTGAAAGTCGAACTAGCATCAAAGTCATGGTGATAGCAACAATTCGGCCACACCCTCTTCCATCGCCAACTGAAGAAGCTTTGCCTGACTCGGACAACGGCTCAAGCTTCAAGTACGAGCCCTACGACCGTCTGTGCGCGCTCCCGCCCCAGAAACAGATGCTTTCAATACATACACGGATCATTATTGGTATGGACACGCCTCTTGGGCGTTTGACCCTGCTCCGCTGAGGCCCTTTGTACAAGATGTGTTACGTATAGCCGCCTCGACGTTTATTCGTTTAAACGTTTGAAATAGATACAACAGAGGCCCGGCCCGAGCTGTTGGCATGTTCAGCCGAAGCCTTGAGCCATGTTATTGGCCAGCACCTTCAGGACTTTGACAATAGCAACTAACATTTGGACGCTCCAGGCCAGGAATGCGAGGCTTCCCACCTGGAGTCAATCCACAAGCTTGTTTTCAACGATGCTCCATCCCGCATCTCGTCACGGGTTTTTGTTCTCTCCACGTCACTTCCGCTAATGACTGCTCGCCGGGAACACCCTGGGGAGCACTGGATTTCGGTGGTGAACTGGCGGTCAGAGGAGGAAGTTCAAGAAAAGAGGTGTCGACAGTGCTACACGGCCAGATACATAGTTACCCGGTCCTTCCTTGGGGATTGATACATATTGGCGGCCACCAAGCTAATATCGAGGCTGAGCAGCTAAGAACTAATTCTGTTAGTTTCATGGGCCTTGCCGTGTGACTTACGAGCCGCTGAACACGCATCCTGCGACCAGTTGTGTTCTTCATGCAAAGCTGTGTTCAAGCATCTAAAGGTTGGTTGAAGTCTGAGGATGTATACACGCATGGCAAGGTAGACAGTGGGGAAGAAAAACACGGGCTCTCTCTCACCCCAGTACCGCACCAAAATCCTGGGCTTGAGGGACCTTGTTTTCTTCCCGTCCCCCTAGACAGTCTTGAGTTGAATGTTGGGTGACGGCAATGATAAGCAATAGAGACTCGATCTTCACAACAAAAACGATCGAGTGGCCGAGGGCCTCTGTCATCTTAAGAACAACACAGCCAAGCCAAGCCAAGCTGATAGTTAACGTCCAACCTTATACGAGGTCAATCAAGTCCATATCCAACTCCATTAGAACTTGTATGTGTCGCTCATCAGGTTCCGTCGGGGAAATTTTGAGGTTCACCTCGAACAGCAACGGAAGGGTGAATGGAGAAGGTGGACGCCGTTTGAAGATGGCGTTGCACGGGAGCCGTTACTAGTGTGACATCTATAAGATGCAACAGCAGCGAACCGCTTCCCCGCAGGACTCTCAGATCGGATATCGCCATCGTCCCTGGAATCTTCCTGCCTTGCTTGTTGGTGAACTGGGTGTTGCCACCACTGCAAATTGTCACAAGTCTTACTCTTATAATAAGGCTTGGGTTTCTAGCCCTTCTGAGAGTGCCACGTCGTGTCCAGCCCGCAGCTAGACAAACTTCAGCAAGGATGGGTTTCCACCTCGATGGACGTTCATCAGGGGGACACAAGAAATGGCCGTTTTTATATAAATTTTAAAAGCTA
>JABCKB010000499.1:0-16073 GCA_013184455.1 Fusarium continuum
TTAAAGCTATAAAATTATATATATAAATTATTTAACTAAAGGAAAAGTTAGACTATATAGCTAGATAAGTTAATTAAAGGTTTTAGAGGAATTAGGAGAGGTAAGGGAAATAGAGTTATAAGGCAATATAAAAGGTTTATAATACACGTCAGTTTTAATACAATATGCACAGGTTACCCGTCTCATCTTGAAGTTTCTGACTTGTCACTTTTGCCAGTCGGCTTAATCCTTTTA
This sequence comes from Fusarium continuum, assembly GCA_013184455.1. Classification (NCBI taxonomy): domain Eukaryota; kingdom Fungi; phylum Ascomycota; class Sordariomycetes; order Hypocreales; family Nectriaceae; genus Fusarium; species Fusarium continuum. The sequence continues at coordinate 235 of JABCKB010000499.1, forward strand.
GAATTCGGGTTTTGGTCCATGCACGGTCTGCGAAACGGGCACGCCGCAACAAAGAACAAGGCCTGAACAACAGTAAGCCAAGCGAACCTCAACCACTGCCAACAAAATCTGACCTTGTTGGGGCATCATATGAAGAGGTTGTGTCTATAGTGCTATGAATCGCTACTTTGCATCTTGTGGAACCGCCTCCTGGCCACCACCTTCTGCCAACTTCACCACCACCTTGCCTTCATTTCTCTCCTGTCGCGTCGAGTGTTTCCATCACAACGACTCTTGCAAACACATTCCTCACCATGTGTAAACACAACAGTGTCGACGAGATCTGTCAAGTCCACATCACAGACTACATCACGAAGCAAAAGAACGGAGTCAAACCCGGCGTCTACTTCTGCCACAGCATCCGTAGCACTATCCTTCCTTCTCTCCTCCACGAGATCGATTGCTTAACCGTTGACAAGACCGCTATACCATGCCCTCTGGCCAAGCGTCTTATCAGCGAGCCGGCCGCCTTCTGGCCGCTACTTACTAGGTGCAATCTCAACTTTGTCGGGAACGATACGCGGGGCTGCTACAACAACATCATCATCAGTACCTTTCGGAATTTAGTCAAGTATGTCCAGGGCAAGGCCATCGAGCACGGCGTGATTATCTCTCATGCAGGAGGTTGGGCACGCAACATTAGTTTTAAAGACGAGAAAAAGGCGGGCAACTGGCTGCTCGAGAAGATGGAGGAAGATGCTTCTGCCAGTATTCCCAAGACTGCGTCTCCTGCTGGTCGAACGCGTACCATCAACGTATCTCGATCACGCAAGACAAAAGTCTCCCGCCCGCGGGTCCGTGGTACTCTTAAGACAAAGATCGGCCGAATGGAAGATCGAGTCCTTCTGCGAGCTTTTGATCAACTTAAGGTGACGGAGACGATCAAGGACGACGAATTACTCCTGCGAGTCTTTGGTGAAATGAAGCTGGATGAGAAGCTCGCGGATACCGACACAACATAAATCTGACTGCGACTGAACCATTTGCTAGGCAAGCGGCGAGGTGGCCTTCAGAATCTACAAACATCAACATGAGCAACTAGTACAAGATGTTATCTGACCCGAGCTCAATGTTAGCATTCTGGAAAGGAAATGATTAAAAAGGGCATCCAGCTGCCACGGGTGGAAGAAGAAGATGCATCAGGTCGATGAGGGATGTAACTGGGAATGGTCTTAAGCATGAAATGTTTCTCTAATATCGATCTCCTTCTTTTGTATACTGGGCAGGGCTTTGATCTTAAATAAGGAAAGGGAGTCAAGAGAAGAGATTGAAAAGTATGGAGTCGCTATATATTATAGGGTGTATAGCCTTCAAAGGTGATGGTAGTCGTGGATCTCACACAACAATGCACTGCAGAGTTTACTTTAAATGGTTCGAGTGCTCCTTGCCTGATCGCGGCCCCATTTCTTATTGAGATCTGCATCCTAACACAAGTCCATCAAATTGCCAGTCATGCCCCGACTTAGAGCCTCGAACAGCCAAGTAACCTTTCATGATCCAATGCAAGCTACTTGATCAACAGGACGCCACCTCGTCCAAAGGTAGTTGAACTGCAGCTCAGGGACTTTGTACCTTCTGTTGCGCATATCATCTGTTGCACCAAATATCCAATATGGTATATACCTTCAGCCTCTACTTACTGAGATAGGCAGACTCTATTGTGAGTTGCTTTAAAGCAAGAAGCGATCCGCTTTGTGCTTATTGAAAGCCACAGGGCCTGTTGGATGGTGTCAGCTTGGTCGTGGGTGCCTTGGTCAACCATTTCACGTTGTACAAAACATGGTCAATGTTCAATTTGTCATTTAGCTCTCTTTTGAGCTGTCATTGAAGTGATTTTGTAATGAAGATTGACATGTCTTAGCTATGACTCTTGAGCCGTCAGAAACCCGACAGGAGGACTTCCCTAGGTCTTATGATTGCGGTTTCCTATTGAAACTTTGCTCCCTATGGAAATCTTTCTTGCTATATTACACTCTCAACTTCATCCATGCCTTTAAACCCCATACCATGAACTTCCTGCTACTGGCCGCTCATGCTCTAATCTACTGTGACCGTGTTAACTGGCTGGCCCCAACGTAGCCGTGCCAGACCCTTGGTCTCATCTCATGAGTCGCTCTGTCAAGCACTCCTTATTCGCTTCTGCTCCTGAATTGTATGGTATCAGGTATGGATATGGGTACTTGAGTTGAATCATCTATTGGTACAGACCATTAGGAAGCTTTAACACCAAACGACAACATGCCGCATGACCCTTGTCGTGTCTACCAGAGTTGACAGGCTAAGTCTTCTTTCGAGCCCTTCATTCGTCCATGTACGACTCAGATATCTTGAAAGTCTGGGTTCAAACACATTTGTCGGCTTGAAGGACTTGAATCATCGGTAATAGGTTCGCTAATAGGGGCAAGACGAGGACGTAAGCCTATAGATACCGCGCCATGGGATTGTGTGCACGTCACCAGTTTCGTCAAGATGCCAGTTTCAGTGACTCCTCCTGCGCGTGCACTCGTAGGGCTGTTATCCATGAGTTCAGCGCGCCAAAGATAGACAGGCGGCGCTCTTTGACGGAGCATAAGTCACGAATGAGTCTCATGGGAGAGTTCATTGAAAATTGAACAAGGTTTTACCAGATCTGGAATATAAATGCTCGTTTCGGCGGTAGGGGTGTCATGGCGCATGGGATCACGGCTAGGGATGACGGTCGATTCAAGAGGACGGTCAGCAAGAGGTCGGCATGGAGGGTTTTTTTCTTTCTTCTTTTTCTTTTTTGGATCGATGAAGACAACGAAGATTCTTTGGGAATCAACCAGCCGATAAACTTGTGATATCGGGGCCTGTCGAGAAGTGTAGCCGATGCTATGTGGAAGAGCAATTCCTGTCAGTCAAGGGCTTGTGCTACTTGAGATCCTATGGACTTACGTTTAGCGAAACATGTATAGCCTCAGATTGGCAAACCAGCATTGCTTGAATGCTCTTGCTGCTCTAAGAGTCGTTTCAATTGTGTGGTCATGTCTAATCACGCGCTGCGTAGGAGAGGCGTTGTTGCTTTGGGTTCATTGAAGATGAAGCCCTATATGTTCTTGCGAGTCACCAAGCTGGTGGTATCGGATAAGATAGTTACACAAGGCTTGATGCTGTACACAGCTTTTGAGTTGCATGCGACAGGCCAGCCTCATGGGTTACCGATAAGTGTGAAAGCTTCCATATTTACATGCAGACAATGGATACATTTTAGCGATGAGGAACCAAATAATTGCACGTCTGCTAGCAGTGTCGGTTCCAGCGGCACGAGATGGAATGATTCTTGAGTTACCACCATAGGTAATGATCGTAGACAGGAGTATTGGTCGGTTCCAGAGACACAATATTCAAGCCTGAGATGAGCGCTACAAAAGTAAGGAGGTGGGAACGTGGAACGGGCAAGCAGCTGTGATCTAAGCAAATCCAAAATGCAGAGAAGACAGAACAAATGTATGAGTTTCCAGTATGGTGAAGGGCAACGACTTCCAACAGCAGCAAGTTCATCAAACCATGGGACAGAGACCTCAGAGAGCTTGACGACGTACAACAGACGCCAGCAGCACAAGTTTTATCTTAGTTGTCGTGGCTTCAAGCAACCACCGCGAGGCTCTGGGTCTTTCCATCTGCTACTGCGCACTACAACAACACCAACACCGATGGACATATCCCTCGAACCCTCCTTCGCGTGACTAAGCTCGTCGAAATACCGACTTGAGACTGGCTACCTAGATAATCGATCACGGCAAACCTCGCCTTCGAGTTCTACGTCACTCGGGATGAGGTCTATCAATACCAAGTAGACTGCGGCAACGTAGGTTCGCGTTCAGGTTTTCCGTTCTGAGCCATGCCTCGTATTTCCTCACGCTCGACCGAGGATGAAGTTGGACACCATCAACGTGTTTATCTATACGACGCCTCATCGAGACCTACCAGCCCTTGTGTCTCAAAGGACGCCAAATCTCCCCTTTCGAAGCGCTACGATCCGTGAAGTGGTTCATGACAGCGAGTACGCGGTCTTCCTGGCTAATCACTCTTGACTTGCTGACTTTACCCCTCGACGCAGCTTGAGCTCCACGATACCAACCTCAGTTATTTGTTCGGCGCATTTTCCAGCCAGTCCACGTGAGTGATTGGAATCGGTTTATCATTCTTCTCCTTCCTCTCGAAAACGAAGTAACACAAGACCCGAGGACATCAACAATTGGGATGTTGGTTTGTTGTCAACAAATCACATGACTCACCCGTTGTCTCCCACGTTGGACTAATTCGTGTTGGTCCTCCCATCTATGAATCTCTCTTGCTTTTCTTTAGTGTCTACCTAGCTGTTCTTACCTTTTTCCTGCTGGACCCGAGTAAGCGTCGTCATCCACGCAAAGAGACTGACACGATACGTCAAAGCGACCAATGTGGCCCAGCAACTGTTGGAGTTATCTAGACTCTCAAAATACCTACCGTTGCCGTCATTCAAGTATCGATTTTCACGTTCTTCTTGATCACTCTCCACTAACGCCCGGACAGTACCAGATGACCAATGCAAACACAAGGTTCTGTCCTGCCACTCGACCCGCGTCGTTCCTTTCCACAGACACCCAAGCAAACAACCAGCGAACCTCTGCCAGACAAGCGCGACAGGATGTGCTACTGTGTGCTGTTTGCCACAACGGACGGTGCCAGGCTCCCAACATAAAACTGGTGCCGTGCGTGAAATCACCAGAGCAACTTATGTAACGCTGTTAGATGAGGCCTTCTACGCAACGCGACACGTCCTTTTCTCAGCCGCCGCGCAGCGCTTTCATTCCTCTTCATCTTTCCCCCTCACATCATCTTCTCTGGATAGACTTCACAGCGATCCAAGATTTCGACTTGGCTCCAGCTCGAGATCGTTATCGGACGCGTTCCGCGGGCCTAGAGGAAGATGCTCTGCAACCACGATTTGGAAATGCGCGGGTCAATGAGCCACCTACCAAGTGGCGTAACGCTCAAGCACCAGAGCACTATCAGAATGTTCTGACACCTGGTAGAGACGAATCAAACACCGCACAAGAGTCACTTGCCGCTATCGTCATCGAGGCCGGGCTGGCCATGGGCGTCACCGCAGAGCCAAAGGATAGCGCACACGCAACCGACATGATGCACGAGACACAGGACGCTGTAGCTGGTGCTGACCATGAGAACATCTCATTTGAGGTATGTACGGAGCAGAATACATCACGTCCATCAAGTACTGACACTGTCCCGGCACCAACAGGACCATTCCTGCGACATCACCGTTGCCCCAACCGTTCAGATCGATCGTAGTGCAGTTGAAGAACATTCGCGAGATCGTGCTGCCGCTCCTCCTGATTCTGCCACCGTTGCATCACTCTAAGATCCAATCGAGGCTGCTTTGGTAGGCCAAGCCATTTCCTCCGACTTCACAGCTACTGACATACCCCCAGCTTTCGGCAAGCCGTCTTCTGGCGACTGAGGGCACCCGTCTCAACCATGCCTCACAAGCGATCGAATCCCAGGCAGTTTGAGCGCTACGAACAAATCGAAAACGAGCGAACGGCCTTCGCTACCCGGGTACACAACGCGAAGGGTCGCTTGGCGGCTTGTCAGAGGGTACTCCGGGTTGTGGGTGAGCAAGAAACGAACCACAAGCACTACAAGATCATCTTCGCCGGGCGTCCTCAGGCCTGAACGTTTGCGCCTCTTTCGTCGATTCGTAAATCGACTTTAACGCGACACTTGACAAACTCAGGACAAGCAAATCAGATCTCGATGCCAGAGCCGAGACTTTGGAGAGTGAGATTCGGCGCCACACTGAGCATCTGGAGCAGTTGACGCAACTCACTCGCGGCTGAAGGCAGAGATGAATGCTTAGGGAAAGGTAGAGGCCTCCAGGTCGCGAAAGTTTACGGCGGTGAGAATCCTACAAGCGCTGACGGGAATCGCAGTTCATAGCCTTGCTCAATTGGACAATGGACACTGTGGAGATGGAGGAAATGGTGTTTCCTGACGAATTGAAGCAGGAGAGTACTGATAATAGCCCACACCCAAGCAACGGCGATGATGTTGGGCTTGAGGGTGAGGAGATAGGTGCTGTTAGCAATGACGATGAGTTTGGTAACTTGGGTAATAAGATCTCTAATCCATGGTAGGGATTGGGGTTTTGGATTAAATATAGAATGAAAGACCGGCGGGCTACGGGACATACTTAGCATGGCTGGGAGTTCATAGGTATGAGCATCTCGGGAGGGCAATGGGTTATGGGCTCTACATTTGGGTTTGTGATAATATCGCACAACTGTATGTCGTTTTGGCTTTTCTCACATTTTCTCTTTAATCGACAAGGGGGGATCCAAGATAGAGCCAGGTCGAAATGCACATCTCTGGGAGCGCTAAGAGGTTCTCGTCAACGGTGAAAGGGGAATGGGCGAACAAGGCCAGCTCACAACGTAAACCAATTCACAATGCAGAGACGGCTCAACACAATCTCAAAGGATTGGTTTTTAAGCGAGGATTAAAATGAGGACAGCTCTTGTAGACAAGATAAGCCTGAATGCCAACTGGCAGCCTTGCTTAGCTTCCTCCCTTCCATTTCTAATTCTCTCAACTCTTTTGGCTGCGCCAGAATCCGCTGAGCAAGACCTGCCTGTGCAGTACAAACATCAACTACCCACATTGGTGAGGTAGATTTAACGAAGACCAACACGTTAAGGCTTCATCAGTGCGAAATACTCTTCTATTCTTCATCTTCATTCACTCTCGCATGTGGCTTACGGCCAAGTCTTGCCTCCCGATATCTAGTCGGCCTCACAAACAAAATTCTCGTATCAATCACCACGGAACCGCTCAATGCTCTCATCATGACAACTCCACTGACACCTTGCACACCAGTCAACAGTCCTAAGAGCAGGATAGTGCCAACTTCATCACCCATTTCTCAAGATATCCAGCATGTATCGCAGCTGGCCTCTGGTTTGGAGGCCTTGGAAAAGACTCTTGTCGTCCTTTATCGCGACGACACGCTCGCCAGCAAGGTGTGGGATGTGATCAACTAGTTGCGAATGAGAGTTTCGAACCTTTCAGACAACTCCACCAAAGATCGCGATGTAAGAGCCCCTCAGCCTGCCCGGCGCCCCTCTCTTACAAGAACGGCTTTGCGACGCCTCCGTCTTCTTCACTTATTGGTACCGACTTCAGGAACATCATCAACGATCTCCGAAGCGTTCCAACCAACTCTTGAGCACGGACAGACTCGGATCGGAAAGGTATGCCTCTGCTGAGGGGTTAAGTACCTCAACTCGTACACTACGGCCCTATTCTTACAAACCGCATCGTCAACAGTACACACCATACAGCCCTGCTGTGTATCGTCTAGAATCTTGTTGTGTTGGGTGGCATGAGTTCTCGTCGATGTGATTGCGCGAGTCAAACCATGAACATTATCCGTGAACTCCCAGGAGCCTGCATGATGGGAGTTACAACAAGGGCAGGCTCATCACGCGTAAGCTTAGCATTAGTCCCAGGCTCACTCTCAAGACCCTGATCCTTCATCAACACAAATAGTCCTTACGAGATTCCGTATGGAGTCATCTCTTGTGGGATCAAGCTGTCTTTGTCCGAACTCATTCGCCATGTCACGATGATGTTTTAAACTTGGACTCAATTGGCGATACATACCTAATAAGGCCATCACTCTTTGTCTCCCTCTGTCGTGTCCTTTTGTTTCAGAGGCTCATTTTCCCTTCTTCAAGCTGCCATCACCGGACAACGATATGGCCAGTTTTGGCTTCTATTAACAACTTCGAAAGAGCACGACAGGAATGTACCGCGTTTTGCATCTTTGACTAGACTAAGGCGACAGCAGCTGACCATAAGTTCCTTGAGGGCATGCCTTTTAAATTTCAGGTCTTACGGATGGCTACTGCGCTTGGCCATGGGGCAGTTCTTGGGATTAGGTATTTTTACTCACTGGGGCTTTGGGATTGGTATCTAATCGATAAGCGAAGCAAATATTAGACTTAAGATAAACTTGAATATTAATTCACTGGACATAGTCTCGCTAACGACCAGGGAGCTGCTGGGAGGACTAGCTGACAAGGTATATATCATCGGCAGATGTACCAGCGTTGTCCTTCCTTGTAGTGTTGTGATTGGCGCTTTTCAAGAAGCCACTATCGTCGATGAAACAAAACGATTCGTTCATGTCGGCTTCCAAATTGAAGCGACCCTGAGCCCCAATCGCTTGAAGGTGACTAATTCGACTTTCAAATAAGAAGCAGAGCGTCTTATAAATTCTTATAATAATACTCTCAATCTTAACTAGGTGTAATAACTCCTTATTCGCTTTCGTAAACCTTTTCACTAGAATACTATCCAGTGAGATACTTTATAAGATGGCTATGCTATTTGATAGCTGGAACTCAAGTAAGTTGAGGAACTTGCGATCCTTATGAGCCTTGTCTCTCTGGCGGCTTGAAGCTTTGATTAAGAGTGTAATTTCTCTCTTATTAGATGGCTCGGGAATAGCTTCTATTTTTCTTGACGATGGATGGACGCAGTCTGCCATTGGCCGTATGGGTGGACTATGGTGCAATGACTGTGCGGTTGACAGAAGTTACTCAATGATTTGCCTGCCAGCAGAGTGGGATGTAAAAGAAGAAGAAGAAGAAGAAGAAGAAAAAGAAAAGAATTCGGTTTTATGAGCGGGAGACCGTTTCAGGACCTTTCCTTTATCAGCAACGTCAAGCTGGTAGTTATAGGCGCCATACTCACTTAGGCTTTGGCTATGTTCCTCTGTCATAAAGCTAAATCTTTATATTCCGCCAACGGATATGGTACTTTTCTCCTGTTGCACTCTATTGAGTAGGCGGCCCAGTAAGTGATCTTCACTTTACCTAAGTTTAAGACAAGCAACTATAGTAACTAGAACCCATTTTAGGCCGGAGATCAACGGAAGTGCCTAATCTATGTTAATATCTCTTACCCAGAGTTAAGCAGAGTTTCGAATATTTACTGGCCCGCCTGGTCGGGAGGTTCTGACTAGGCAAGGAGCTCCCTGGTTCCAGCTACCCTCCGCTAAGATTAACTCAGTCTCAACGCCACTGACTTATCGCAGTAACATTGGTGATACCAAACCATTCAGATAAAATCATACTACAGAGAAACCCCCAACTAGAATCCTTAGATCAAAGGCTCTCGGCTAGTGAACTGAAGGAACAATGTTTAGACCTCCCAGCGAGGTTAAAAACAGGCATCAGTAACGCAATCTATAATCCATTTGATTCGACTAAAATACATCATAATGGTAGTGGAAGTAGAAAACCTAAACTTCTTTGTTCTCCTCAGCTTAAATAGACTCGGTGTCACTGTCCTCCTGGACTTCTATAATAGTGTGGTAACTACAGCAAGCCAGTCATGCAGGTGGAATAAGATATCAGGACAGTCATACCAAGTGCCATGAGTGAATCTATGACCATGTAGGATTGGGGCCTTTTGTGCAATGCCCAACGATTGATGCTCTCTGGTCGTCATAAAGCTGGGAGTTAAGGTGTCCATAGTAGCGCGTTTCGCCAGACTGATGATGATTTTGATCGTAGCCATCGACTTGACGAGCTTTAAGTCGACCGTGAGGTGGTTTGCCACTTTTACTAACCTTGGATTGGTGTTTGTACCTCACCAGAGAGGCGACAAACTTACGAGTGGAAGATTCGGAGAAGATGAGAAACTCGCTCATAAACCAACTATGGCTGGTCTCGCGGGACCGCTACTTGATCTCATTAGACTAGACGTCCGAGTTAATATTGAATCTCGGAAAGTGATACGAATTCCCTCTCAATAAGCTTCCCATCGATGTAGATTCAGATGGCGAGTTTATCTAAGACTTGGCAAAAGCTGAAAGATGGCGAGATACTGCACTTAATCAGTGAGCCTATCTAGTCTATGCTCCCACGTAGCTAGCAGTGGTTCGTCAATTGCTGGATGGAATGGGGAGATATTAAGAGGCTTATTTATAATATCAGTCTTCCCGAATGCATCCCTGTAATTCAAGGGTCTAGAGTATAGGATATACAACGAGGACAAACCAGAAATAAGTTCAAGAACCTCCCCTAGTTTGAGCATATAGTCATAGACTTGACCAATAGTTCCCGTGTTCGGATGCATCAAGCTAATGCAGAGGTTTCTAGAATGGTGCAGTATTCCTCGGACCACGGTCGACCCGTGCCTAGATTTATCGTAAGCCCCCGGAACACGAGTTGCCTATCCTGAACATATAATATCAAGCCAAACTCGGGAATATCTGTTCTATCGTATGTCCAGGCTGGAAGAGTATCCAGTCACTAGTTGCCAAAGCCATCCAGGTCAAACTTTATAGATACCAGTGTCGACTATCATGGCTTGGCTACTAGGAGTAATTTCTGGCAGCATCTTAGAGGTTGACCATTGATACTCGACCATTGCCCAGCAACAATGCCTGAATATGGCTTAGGAAGCCGGTCTTATCACCCGTCGTTGGAATCCGGATTGGTAGAGGGCAGGCGTTGAGTAGCGGGCCGATAATTTGCTCGATGTTGGCAACTGATAGATTCCGTCCGGAGAAGCCGCCTCGGAATACTACTTGGTTCTTAGCAGCTTCTTTATATAATAAAAGCGCCCAAGCTGAGGATGTGACGATGGTAGACGAAGACTTCACGGATGCGTCTACCTGCGAGACCGAGATTCCGAGTGGAAGTGATTGCATTCTGAATCCCCTATCTGCGGCACTGTCAGGGTGACAAGTCCTTATTTGAGTGCCGCCTTGATAGTTAGTCATAGCCTCACTAGAAAGCCATTTAGCTGCCTGGCGGACTTGGTCGAGATGAGCTGGTATCGCCCTGGAGTAGCTTGAGAACTATGCCTTTTTAGTAATGCTGGTTCCTATAAGCTGGGACCACACATCTTGGGCAATGCTACTAATATGGTGGCCACTAATGAGGGAGTGTTGCACCTGTAACAGAAGCATAGAGTCGTTTCCCTTACCCACGATCAATTTGAACTCGGTGGCGCGCTGGAAGACTCCTCCTAAGACTTGCGATCTGGTCAAACCAATCAGCAACGACGACTCTCGTGATATAATGCCCTCCATACCTTGCCCGTTTGCGGATATGCTCTTCAAACAATGTTCATATTCTGGCCCAACTTTGAGTAGGCCATTAGCAGTGTCAAATAATGTCCGAAAGATGAAGTGACTACTCGGACCGGATCTTTAGGCATCTGAAAGCTGTGATGTAGGTCTCTTAGTAGCTGGAATGTGTAGCGATATGGATTCAACCGTATATCTAGCCAGTGGTTCCCTGATCGTAGATCACATGATGCACATTTGCACGTCCGTCATGGGAACAAAACTCTGCTGTGCTTGCTATCCGTCTTCTGTTTCGTTGCTCATTTTTCTAATTTTTTTTTCTTTTTTTTCTTTTGATCAACATGTAAGAGAAGGGATCCATCTTACCGCTCAGTTTGAATAGCTGTGACAGAGACTGGGAAGGGCTTGAAACGCATACATCTTTTCAATGAGTACTGTGACTTTGCCTTCTTTAGTGGACGCTCTGGTTATTGGCAGTGGATCAGCCGGCCTAATCGCTGCCCTCGTCTTTGCGCGACAGGGTCAAACTACGATCAGTTTCGATACAGAGCTGTGTGCCAACCGCAAGCTCGGTATATCCATCCAGAATCGTTAAGTTCCGTCTTCCATACCCAGTAGATCCATATACTTATTCCCAGTTTCTAGTAAAGCCGCTGTTGCTAAGCAGTAAAAGACTTCTTGAAGAAGTCGGCGCCTTACCAGTCAACATTTGATGTCATTCTCTACTCGCCGGTGATCTCGAAGCCATCGCCTTTGACGACGCCGGAATCGGAATATGCACTCTGCGTGAGTTTAGTGCGATTACCGCTAGCCTTACCGAGTGCAGAGCCGATGTAGTTGTTTAATTCTGGCTCCATCCCGACGAACACCCTGTGGTGCAGCCGGTTAGTACTTGTGTACTAAGTCTGAGTCTTCACTAGGAGTAGATTATTGGTTGCTTGGGTCGTGTCTTGAGACTGGCTTGTCCAGGACCTTGATGATACTAATAGCCTTGTAGGCAGGATAATTATAGATGCAATCCGTCATCTAAGAGAGCTATTTCTCAGCATAGCAAAAGTTCTAATCATTAGAGAAAGCGGCAGGCTTAATATCCTAACTGGTAAAAACGTCTTCAAATAGGCCGGCGGAGGCGCCATGAAGATCAATTATAATGCAAATACCTAGATTAATAGCTTTCTGGAGCATAGCATAGAGTATAGGCAAGTATGTGACTACTCTTGAGAAAGGCTCCCTGACTTTATCAATAGTGATAGTATAGGACCAATACCTATTAGGGATGATATGTCAGGACCGACATGGTAGACGGAGTGAGCGGTATCAGCATTGATGAAGTTCCTTCAATGGGCTTCTAATCCTTTGTCTCCCTTCTCCCAGTTATTGCCGGAATAACGACCACACATACAACCAAACTCAAACAACGAATCCACGTACCCGGCCGCGTTATGCCATCCATGGTTTATCATCCATTTCTCGCAAATAAGTCCAGAGGAATATATAACGACCATGATCAGGCTAGATCAAAAGTCCCATGAGTCAAGAAGTGGGTGCCTACTGACAAAGATCTGGATTGGAAAAGATAGGAGATTACATGGCAGCTAGGATCTAACTTTATCTCCTCCACTTCTGGCCTGACATTGCCAATCAATTAGGTACGATGCCAGGGTCAGTTGCTACGGGCTAATACTACTGCGGTAATAAAGGCAAATCTTCGCTTTAAACCATTCACCCGACAGTGTGATGCGTCAATATCGCGATCTTTGACCTTGGATCGTGTTGAGGATTCTTCTGCTAGAACGCTACATATACTTCTGTCAACACATGTCACGAAGGGGAAAAGACTAACCATTTTTAATCGCACATCAAGTCCTGCAAAGCAAGCAGGGTCAATTGTGCTATTGTTAGTTTCCGTTTGCGTACATTCGAGAGGAGCACAGTTCTCAACGGAGTGTCCATTTCGTAGCCACAAGCAGATCGGGCCACTTTCGCCATACAGTCTTAATAGACCATTATATCTGAATCGACCTATAACGAAGCTCAACTGACTAACAAGTTTTAGGAATTGCAGGCCCTCAGAGAACGAATCCACATACAGCGTTACCCCTATCGCTGTCCGCTCGGTCCACCCAGAATTTACACCAATTCACACTGGCTACTCTCCAGCAGTCTCGTTATACTTACTTCTGGGCCCACTATGACTGGAATAACAAAGTCTCATGGCCCACTGGTAACCCAACAAGGGCAGACTTATTGGGTCTTGATCCTAATATGTCATCTGAGGGATTAGCGAGTACAGGACTGACCTTAATATCAAGGGTATTTGTTGTATCCTGTGTGAAGCGAAGGGAGTATCAACGGGGACCATATGCAACCCCAGAAGCTCTGACCTCACTGGCCACTGGCAAGACCATCTTCAGAAGTTCAAATTCTGGTGGTAGATGGTAGCGGGTTTCTGGGTCGAGACTGTGTAGCCCACCCACCAAGCCGGGCTAGCTCATCTCATCTCCACGTAACTATCCAAATAGTCACCTTCATATATCAGGTGTGCTCTACCTTACACTTCCTTATTAAATCGCTCCTGCAGGTATCTCTAGCGCGACCGTCACAATTATTAGGTCTTATCTTGCACGTGACCATTTCCAGTTTGTCGATCATTGGCTTTTTGTTTGTCTCAATCAAGCAGCCTGTTCTTTTGTGCACCATTCTCCGTGGCTTTTCATTTCCAATGTAACGGTCACACTTAACCCACAGATTCGTTAGGCTGGGGGATCATACCAAAGAGCAGATATCTGTGTTGAAGATTTACTCAACTGAGAGAACTCCACGGCCGAATCAGACTTCTGCCTTCTCGCATTCATAACTGAATGTTTTCAACAGGAACTGTGTCAACTAGTTAGTTCAACTTCAATCGCTCCCCTTGTCAAACCAATGCTTAATTGTTAGAATTTGAACGTGTACGGGGCCTTGTCATCAAATTTTGTTACAAAGAACCGCTTAATATTCACGCCTCACTAATCGCCCACCTGGACACTATCGACATTAGAACTTGGGTTTTTGAATGCTGGTATTATTCGAAAATCTATATTACGGGGAGCGGGATTTCTCCTTCTTTGGTGATATCGCTGATTCATCTGGGTTGGCCAATCGGAACATGATCTGAACTGTCTAGGGTAGCTATGTTTCTCGAGGCATCTACTACGTCCTAGTGAGAGAACGAGATGTCATAGCTCCATGAGTTCTCTTGCTAGATCCGAGAGGAATTACTAACAATATCGAGTCATTTGATATTCGGCTCTTGTGAGTTTGAGCAATTACCATGTTATCAAGTTGACATTCTTAGCCTGCGGCGGTTTGTCGTGTGCCGTGAATCCAAGCTAATGAAGGAGTGAATATGTCTCAAAAAAACTACGCATTGCAAGCAAGCAGGTAGTTTAACCATTAAACGGAACATTTATATGACTTGAGGATATTTGTAAGGTTATGTATTATTTAGGACATATTTTAGGCTGGAAATCAACCAGAATGCCTGCTTTATTTTATCACTTAACTAAAGTTCAACATAGTCCTGAGCATTTGCTGGCCGCCTGAGCGGCAAGTGTTAGGAACTGGTGAGTAATTGCCGGAACGTTTGCGTGTAGATTTTAGTTTCCAGACGCCCCTTTGCAGTGTCACTGAGGCATGCACATATTCCCATACCTCGTGCACTTGTCTGGATTGCTACTCGGGCTACATTTCGCAGTCCTAAACTAGCCGAAGCGCTTGCTCAAGACGCTATGTGCCTTTCACGCTTGATCAAGCCAGGATGCTAAATATCTCTTGAGTCAATCTTCCTTCGCTGGCCTCATAGATCTGCTCATCTTTCTGTCGGTCTGTCGACATAGGTGGAGATCCACCCCGTCAACAATGAAATGGCTGTCAAGTCTAAGTATGACAATTCTTCGGCCTTGTGCTGTAACGAAACTAAGCCACCAAGAGCGTCATCCGGAAAACCAAAACATAGGGGACTAGTCACTGCATTTTCCATGCAGCCCCCCTTACATCAAAGGTTATCCAGCAACTCACCAAGTTATGCACAATCTACTCACTAACTGACCAGGCAGTAGGACAACGAAGCCTCAAACTTCTGAGCTTCATTTGTACGTGTTGCTAAGTTAGTCTAGAGATATGCTGGTGCCGCTCATCTCATGGAGAGTTATAGTAAAAGCATTTTGGTAATGCAGTCAACGCACCTTTTTAAGTCAGGTTGCAAGTTCTTACTTCTTATGGCAAAGTTCACTAATGGGAAGACGTTTGAGCCTAGTCTTAAGATAATCTACTGTTCCTGCCGTAGCACAAATCTTGACCTAATGCAAGTCTCGGTGATAATAGGCACGCACCCATGGGCACATTGTCACACTACGAAGTATCTGCGAAGACACGAGGAGGTCAAGTTGTTCCAACTTAATTTCGTGGACCATAATAGGAGTGGAAAGGGCCTGGGGAAAAGAGGTGGTGTGTTGATGCTTGAGTTGAGGTGAGCCTTTAGCGATTACATATGTGAGTTCTGGTAAGTAGAGAGTGCAACGGAGGTTTAACTGTATTATCTAAAGTTGGCCACGTATTATTTATAGCTAGCCCTATCTTAGCAAGATTTAACTAATTATATAACAGTCTATGATTAGCAGCTATGTTGCAC
>JABCKB010000500.1:0-37956 GCA_013184455.1 Fusarium continuum
GGTCTATGGATCTTTACGCTGATTGAATTTTTTTTTTTTTTTTTTTTTTTTTTTGTTTTTTTTTTTTAAAAAGGGGGAATTTATTTTTATGTATTCTCAACCAGTGGATTAAAGAGGTTTTTTTTTTTTTTTTTTCTTTTCTTTCTCAACTCGGCGTTAGTTTTGGCTTACAATGTTCTCAACACTCGGGAAGATAGTGAGTGTATGGAGTACTGTGATACAAGTTGTCCACTTCAAAGAGGTGACTCTCCGCTCCGCAACTTGAGGAATGGCGGCGCCACTTACTGTAAATCTTGGCTCATATCAGCCATTTCTTTGATAGTGATTTTGTCATTGTATTCAGGCTCAAGCTCGAGAGTATTGTGCACTGGGTGCAAACATGAAACACTAAAGATTATCCTCCGTTCAGAAGGATCAAATGTGATTCTACAGTTCCTACGATCCCTTGTCTTGAACAAAGCAGTCCTAATATGTTGCTGTGGGTCTAAGTTAATGGTTCGCACCAGGACTTGATTCGGGGTTTACTACTCCTCATTGACTCATTGAATGCCGATCCAACCTCGGACCTTGACCTCTCAGCAGCAGCGACAGGCTCATCGTCACAAAGAGATTGCAGTCTACCACTGTCTTCCTTGTTCAAGGAATACCGGTTCTCAACTTATTCCTTTGACCCCCTCTCAAGTCAACAACCCACCAACATCTCCAGAACCATGGACGACCCTCTCTTCACAGCCAAAGACCTCTCATTGAGAAGAGCCCAGATAGAAGATATACCATCCATAAAGTCCATTGTAGACGCGGCGTACACCAAATACATCGAGCGCATCGGCAAGCCCCCTGCTCCAATGACAGCAGACTACCAGTCTCTTCTAAAAACCCACGAGGTCTTCATACTTCAGACGCACGACACAGCCATAGTAGGATCCCTCGTGCTCCAACACAAACCAGGAGAGGACAATGTCAAGATCGGCAATCTGGTAGTTGATCCCGCGGCGCAGGGTCGTGGCTACGGCGGCGTGCTGATGCGTTACGCTGAAGCATTTGCTCGATCGCGGGCATGTCCAGCTTTGACGCTGTTTACAAATGTCAAGATGTTTGAGAATCTGGGATTGTACCCCAGGATGGGCTTTGTGGAGACAGAGAGGAGGACGGAGGATGGGTACGAGCGAGTTTACTTTCGCAAGGACTTGTCATAGGTGGCTATTCATCCAGTAACTTTTATAATCCATTGGCCTGTTTCTGCATCATGTATGTATGGACTGAGGAAGCCTGCTCCTCAATGTGCCCACCCGCTGGTCTGGCTTTCGCAAACTCAGCTGTTGCATCCACTGCGTTTTTGTACATCCTAGGTAGACATCGGGCTATGTACAGAGGTCGTATCGGGTATATACATCGTCGGTAAGCTCTATGTGCTGTGTTGTGCTGTTGAGACTCGCAGCGCGCCTAGTGCATTTTGGGGCATCACAAACCCATGCACGCGTCTCATCCCACGGGAATTGAGCAAATCTCTAATGGATTGCGTAGTCTATCGAGAACCACGTAACCTCTCAAAGCTAAAGTTCCACACTTCAGCCCTCCTCGGTCCATCAGACGACTCGACTAGTCCAACGTGCTGCATCACGCTGGGATCAAGTGCCCACTTGCTCAATCTGTTGTCGCGCGCGTAGTCCTCCATGATCATATCGCCAGGGAATTGATACGGCGGTTCGCGGAGGAAGTCCTGTAGATTCTGCAGGTGGTGGTTCGGAAACACCAGACCCTGCGCGCAGCAGCCGTAGCGTGGCATCTCGCGAACCGTCGGCGAACGCGTAAACAGTCGGTGCAGCGTGATGCGTCCTGTCACAAATGCCAAGGCTAGGCAGGCGGGGATCCAGAGACCGAGCAGCATAGCAACTGTCTGAGCAAAATCCTTGGTGGCGAATTTCCCTGCGCGACGACGGCGGCGACAGCGCAGAGCGACGAGGAGGCAGGCGATGAGACCGGTGTAGCCCATTATGACGACTTGTAGATAGTCAAAGATTTCTTCGTTGTTCCAGCCCATGAGGATCTCCGAGTAGAACAAGCGCAGGTACATCCAGTCGTGACGCGCATCGGTCGCATGCTGCTCAACCTCCATGACGCCCTTCTTGAAACGGGGGAACCAGTCGGGGGCAGCTATTACATCGTCTTCGACAAGGGCAAAGTACGTAGGGTCTCGTTTGCGGCACGTCTCGAAGAGTACCGAGTGGTCCAGACGGATGTTCTCGACTCGGTCATCGCTGCGCCCCATGCCGCGGATGTCGTGAGGGAGGACTCTGTAGTTCAGGTCTGAGCCGGCGGTCGCATCGCTGGCGCTATCGTTGGAGTAGACGAGGATATCGTCCGCAAGCCCAAACAGCCAATCCTGTCCATAGGCGAAGTGCTTCTTGGGGTCTTTGTCGGCGAGCAAGACGACAATGTGAATCTGGTTGCGCTCGTTGGGGGTGAGCGTGTCGACGAGGCTGCCGACCGTGTGGGCGAGGAAAGCCGACGAGGTTCGGTTGATGCTTGGGATGCCGATGCAGAGGAACTCGTTGTCGACCTGCACCTCTGTCCTCTCCTTGTGCTTGACGGGGTATATTTCGCGCTCGAGGTAGTCGTCGACCTGGACCTCGCGGGAGGCCGAGAAGCGTCGGTCGAAGGCGATGTCGCTCTTGTAGAAGAAGGAGGAAGGGTCATCGTAGCCGTTTCGGTAGCTCCATAGCAGAGCAAATAACCATATCAGCCAGAAGCCAATGTTTGCGTGAGAAGGTCGCATATCTTCATTGCTTAATGGTAACGTACGTCGTGGTGAAGCATGATGAGGAAGAGAGGGAGAAGAGAGAGAGAGAGGCTGAGAGGCGAATTCATTGTCAAGCCGCGCCTGAGCATCTGTAGGCTTCTGGCGCTCAGGGCGGCCTCCGCTAAAGTTCCAGGCGTTACCCCGCTGTACCTTGGGATAAGCCTTAATCTCATTGGTGTGTGGGCACAGTCTCCTTTTCCCTCCCGCTAAGCCCTACCACTTGATTGGTGTGCTCCACTTCACTTCACTTGACATGAGGCTTTAGGGTAGGGATTTCGTATGAGTTGAGCTTGGCAATTACGCGTACTTGTTTACAGGTAGGTGTAAGCTTGATAAGACGAATCTGGTAGGAAAATGCTGAGTGTCTGTAGGTAATTGTTGTTCATTTGATTGTTACAATTGCCAATACTATTCACAAACAGCTTTTTATGCTAGGTACTATTAGCATCGAAAAAACACATAGCGATCTGAACGTAGAATGAACAAGAGCCATTATATATGAATTTCATGTATAAAGTAACTACGCGTGTAAAAGATGGCGGAAAAGTTACGCCTCATTACACAAAACACCATAACTCAAATACAACTGCACAAAAGATCACGGGACCTAACAACCTTCAACATCATGTTTCAGCCTAATTCCACCATCCCTCCCTCTTCTCTCAACGTCTTCCCCCAAAACACAACTGTTGCCCCTACCATCCTCTCCCCTAGCGCAAAGGAAAGCGCCAATCCACGATGTCGGTGCCATTGTGGCTGCCTTCAAATAATCCGTCGACGTGGCTATCCATACTGCGACTTTTGCCTTGAGCATCATCTAGGTCAACAAGGTGACGAGATTTGATACTACATCTGTCTAGCCGTCAATAAACCCCCCATAAATGACGCGTTTCTTTACTTTGATATGTGAGATGAACTACGAGTAACTAGTATACAGCTTTTCCATCATCATATCATACCATTAGGTAACTCTCGCGATCCGATTCCCACTCTTCCCCATCAACCAAGCTCACAACAAGTCGCACACATCTGCCAAGACAGCCTGGGCCATGACGCGACATCTACAACCCCCAGAACGTCCAGACAGCCCACAAGTTCGCCCCTTCCCATCATGCAAACAGTCTCGAACTCTCGACGCTTCAGTCCTAGCGCCACCGCTGGCATGTTGCCAAGACAGGTAAGACTCCCTGAAAGGATAGCGAAATGCCAGGCGCAAAGTCAGACCAAGGGCCGAGGTTCTTTGCTGGCTCAGTTCTTAGGGTCCTGTTGACACAAAGTCTCTTGTTTAAAAGGGACCGGACTGCTTTGATATGCGCCCGTTTACTATTCTCACGTGAAAAGGGAGCTTCTGATGCAACTGACGACTGATACGAACAACATCGCCATCAACTATCTCGGTCGAGGAGGAGCAGCTGGGATCTCTACTATAAGGAAAAGACCGAGGTAAAGGCGACGCGTCTCGCCATGCGGAACTCGGAGGCCAAGGATATTCTCGTGCGTTGCCTTGCTCACTGCTCTAAGCCTTGGACTCAATGCTGAAGCTCGATAGCTCTCCGAGATTCTCGTCATCGTGGCAACTATCCTCGTCGCCGCCCGTCTCAACCTCCGACTGCGAATCCAGAAGCGAAAACTTCTACGTAGCGATATTATCATGGTAGCAGCATGGGTCTCTGGTATCATCACCGCTGCGTTCACTCCCGCGTTTGCGCTGCTCGATGCCTTCGATCCAAAAGTGCATTCTACACTGAAAGGCTATAGCGGGGGCTCGGCGAACCTCAAGTTGATATTGAAGGTGAGGATGGAAGGGAAGGTCGTGTGACGAGAAATGACTGACATGGTTAAGTTACTTTTTGTGTCCAATTTTCCATTCTACACGACACTCTACTTGTGCAAAGCTGCTCTTCTAGCGGTTTATCTGCAGGTATTTCCGGATTTTATGGTCAAGCGACGAATCTTTCTTTGGGTGACGATCTGGTTTGTGGGTGTCAGCTACGTGGTCACCATTCTTACAATCTTTTGTATTTGTCTGCCGTTGGATCGAGGCTGGTAAGCTCTGCAGGGAGCACGGCAGATGGAAAAGTATGGCTGACTTTTATCAAGGGACCTTAATCTAACCAGGACTTGTCCTGCGTGGACGTATGCAGTCACCTTCCACGTTGGCTGGGGACTGTCATTTTTAGGAGACTTGTTAGGTGAGTAGACTTGGCTTTCTACAGATGCGACAACTAACGACAATAGTGTTTATTCTCCCCTGGTTAATTGTGCCAGCTCTGCACGTCAAGCGGACGCTGAGACTCGGCATCTACTTTACATTTCTGCTTGGCAGTGTCAACATGGCTGTCAGTCTGGTTCGTTTTGTCATGATATGGAAAGCTGGCGCCGATTCGTCCATATCACTCAGCACAATTGGTATGGCTTACACAGAACGCCTTCTACTACAAATTCTAATGTGTGAGCACAGTTCTATGGAGCGCATTAGATGTCAACATCGGTCTCGTCGTTGCCTGTCTCCCATCCCTCCGGCCATACTTTGGCTCGCGAAGCAAATCCGAAGAACCAAGTCGCGAAAGCCGAAGCGGAGAATCTTCTGGGAAACAATCAGGCATTGGCGTCAGAGCCATCAATTTTAATTCTAAACATCTCGATGAAGAGGCGTCGCCGTCATCCTCTACTGGGCCCAACATGCGAGACCCGTCGCTTGAGAACACCTTAATCGGGTCATGGGATGACGGCAAAGGGAATAACACAGACGCGAGTGATGTTGAGTTGATTCAAATTGAGCTTCCGCCAGAAGCCAGAACGAGAGATGTAAAACACTGGAGCCAGACATAGACATTGATACCCAATTAAGAAGGCCGGCTAAACGGCTCGATCAGACTTTTCGCTTACGGTTGTTCTATGTATACAATTGGGGAGAGGGAATGAAGAACTCAACTCAAGATGCCGTATGCTCCGGAAGATTAGACGATAGCGCCGGGAATGGCGTGTCAATTCTTGGAACGGTCTACCGGAAACTAGGTAACGGGGAACCTCAACCATGGATATCTGGAACGGTATTCAACGAAACCTGCCGCGAGTTTACGTCGTACGATGCTAAATGCCACCAAGAAGTTTCCTTTACGGGCCGCTGTGACCGCTGTAACCGAGCCGAGGCTTCTAGACCAGTCCGCGGACATAGCTTTCGAGCTAGTTCCATAGAGGAAATTCGCGTCGAGACCTCTTGGTGAGGAATGTTGGCTCGGATGTAAGGTAAGTAACCTAATGAGTGATTAGTGATCTGGGGTTACGGACATCGTCGGTCACCCAATCAGAAAGGATGGACCAGATCCTTTCGTTTTATTCGTGGCAAGAGGCATGTAAACGGAACTCGGCACTAATTGAGGTAGACGTAAGTTATGGACGTCACCCGGGAATAGTGTGTTGGTTGAGTTATGTAACTAACGATCAGCCCAGATTGCTCTACAGAAACAACGCGGAGAGAGTCAAGATATCATCGACAGCTAGTAGATGTCAGAACTCAAGTATTACGGGATCGTGATATCACGCATACAGCGCTTAGAGACATGAGTCCAAGCCTGCTACCCTACTGTAGTAAGAACAGTTGATGAGATATGAGCGTAACAAAGATGACGTCGTTGGCGGGGATGCCTGGCCCAGGAACCAGGATCTTGGCAAATCTGGGAGCGTTAGTACCTCACTGTGATAGTGAGACAACCAGGACTCTGTTCATTCAAGAACCCCCTACGCGAAGTATTTGATTACAGTGAACATGTCTTCAACCAGCGCGGAGCACAGAGACAGCAGTCTTGAACAGCAGCCACTGTTACGACACCCAAGAAAAGCAAGATTCCCATCCTTGAACCTTGAGCATTGGCATTCCCACCCGTTTAGAGGCGACCAATGGAGCGTCAGGAGCACCAAAGAGAAAACTGCACAGTTTCTCTCGTCAAAAGCAGGCCACTACTCTGTTCTCACGTTGGTGTCTCTTGATGTTCTCAGCATGATTGCTGGTGAGTTGATTCATGTCTAGAATGCCATCAGTGAGCTGACAGGCAGATTTCATAATCAACCTGTTCAGATGTGAACGGGGAGGAAAGAGTTCAGGCTGGGATATGGTCCTTGAAGTACTGGGCTTTGTCAGTCTAGTCTTTTCCTGTCTGTTCGTGGTTGAACTGATAGCCTCTGTCTGGGCATTTGGTTGGGGGCAGGTCCCGACCCTATTGCAACGCAACATATACTCCGATCACTGACCAGGTTAGATACTTTAACTCTTGGTTTCACTGCTTCGATGCATTCATTGTTATCGCAGGTTTTATCACAGATGTTGCACTCCGCGGTATAATCGAGGAGGTTGCCTCTCTGATCGTTGTCATGCGTCTTTGGCGAGTCGTCAAGATTATCGAAGAGCTTGGTGTTGGCGCCGAGGAACAGACCGAAGAGTTGAATGCTACGATTGAAAAGTACCGAGAGGATAATGAGAGCCTGAGAAAGGAGATTAGTCAGTTGAAGGCGAGGTTACATGACAAAGGCCTGGATAATCTAGCCGCAGCAGACTGAAGGTGTCCAAAGTTGGAGTATTTTGCGTGGAAATCGGCTGAGTCAAGTTTCATATGATGAGATAAAGCTTCTAAAAAGACAGATCTAGGATGATCTTTTTTGTGAATTGGCGTCACAAAAAGTCGTTAAAATGGTAATTATCAAGTGCTTTTAGAACCATATGGAGCGTTGAGGCTGACATCACAGATCGAGGTACTGTCAACCTTCGACAATTGCGTCAGATATTGGACGGTATTGGTGTAGGAGTCACCGACAGTGAAGGAGCGAAAATTCAGAAGTATTTCGAGGATAGCTTGGAAGGATAGAAACAAGACGAAGCAATCTCAAGGCTAGGTGGGTGTTTATAGACAAAAATGTTAGACTGAATGAACCGAGTCCAAACGCCCACCAATTTCCACCAAGCCTACCATCCACTCGCTCTAACCCAAACATCAACAACTCTTGTCGTATCTCCTTCAGACGAATCAACCACCAGGTACCACCCATACAAAGCTCCAGTAACACAAGCATGGTTCGGAAAGATGACGACACTTTGCCCAACCTCTAATGGAACAGGAGGCAACTCAGAAGTATCCTCATCTCCTTCGTGTTCCCAAGCCACTATAGAGTGCTCCTGGCTGATTCTTTCAATAATCAGCCGCCTTCCGTGCTCCAGCTGAGCCTTGTAGGAAGATTGACTGATGACACCCCAACCTGGATAAGCAGCGCAAGGCTCACGGCCCAGACCTAGTGTACCGACTGCGACTAGTGCTTCAGGCTGGGATCTTTCCCTGTCATTGTATACGCTGCACACCTCTGCAGTGATAGAAATGGCAATCTCATCCTCATACGAACCGAAATTTAGCCTCGAGTTGGTAGAGACTTGCTGCATGTCGAGGATAGAGTACACACCAGCATGAAGCTCAAGCTTGGTCTGCAAACCACCAGGTTTACCCGTTGCGACGATTTGGATTGCTTGGCGTAGAGATTTAGCCGCGGGTGACAAGTCTCCCTGTGAAGTGACCAAGTTTTCAGCGGCAGTGACTTGGGGAGAAGCCCCAACACTAATGACGAGTTCCTTGCTCTTGGCGAACAGATGGGACTGGGCATTGATTGCTTCGAGACAGCCTTGGATCTCACCCTCAAGATTCGCCATGGCTTGCTCGGCGGTCGTGTTGCTGTAGCTAAGACTGCTATGCGAGTACAATCCCAGCAACTCAGCTCCCCCTTGAGCCTCAAGTTGCGTGAGGGCCTCGATCAGTCCACTCTTGTTCAAAGAAGACGGAGGCAGACCTGCACGATGATATCCGGTGTCAACCTTCAAAAACACGCGTGCAGGGAACTTGGCGTGCTGCGAGAAGGCTTTGACAGAGTCTAGTTGCGATAGATGATCGATGAGAACAGAGATGCTTCCTTGACCTAGCTCGGCTCCAAGGGCTGCCAGACGTGAGATTTGCGAGCGCGGTAGCGGAAGGCCGTAGAGAATATCCAGACGACGACCGGCCTCTCGGTATTCTTTGAGAAGAGGTAGAAGATGATCGATTTCAGCTAGAGTCGATACAATGAGTTTGACGTCGCCGGCGCCTTGCCCGATCTGAAGACGAGTGGCTTCTATCGTCTGATAGCTTAATTAGATCAGCCGCCAGCAGTTGACGTGAGCACCAAAAAAATTGACAGACCTTGTGAGTTTTGACGTGCGCTCGGAATCCAACACCCAGCGCATCGACAGCTTTGAGAAGAGATTGACAATGGCGGTTGATTCTGGCTTTGTCAAGGATAACGGCAGGTTTAGGAACGTCGTGAATACTCTTGCCAACGTAAAATTGGCGCAATTCATCGAGTGGAGGGGTTTGTCTTTGAGGAATAGCCATGTTTGGATGACCAACAACAAGGTAGGATGGTGAGCTTGAGTTGATGACATGGCGACGGTTTGTGTTAGATGCAAAGGATTTATGTCGACGTACTGTAAGAATGGAGCTCGTGGAGTTAAACATGTCCGCGTAGTTGTAAGAGGGCGCAGTGCAGTTGGAAATGTCCGCCAGTGGAGTTGTGTTATTCCCAGAATGTCAACCAATAGAAGGGGGTGGTGGAAGCACATCACCAGCTTGGAAAGTCACACGCTATAATCATTATAATTAATAAGGGACACTATCTAAAACTTATCAATAGACACCAGTAAAGTCCAATTGTTCTATATGCCATCGATCCAGAAAGTCAAATCCCAGAAAATCACCATAGGAAAACGACTGGTCATTCTGTTCAATTTGAGACGGAATAAAGTCTGAATGTGAAAAGTTGACCTCCCTCGAAGCATGCTCGTTTGAAACAGACTGAGATGTGCTATGTTCGTCATTCTGAGAAGCTGGGTAGAGCTTGTTCTTGGAAAGCACCATCTCAAACGCCGGTAGCGCTCGTTTGATAGCAGGTATCTCCTGCAACTGCTCAAGGGCTAGCATTGTCTGCTGGATCGATATCCGGGCCATCGACCGATTAAGATCTGGCTCAGAGGAGTCTAGGGCAGATTCGATGTGTAGGGCTAGAAGGGCTGGGATGACAGTTATACTAACGTGAAGATTAGACAAAGTTACGAGCATCTCGGTCTATAAGAGAAGACGAGACTTACAAAGACATGGGCATTTTATGAACCATCCCATTGCATAATACACGCTTGCAGATGCCTTCGAGCTCAAGAATGGCAGATCGGAACCGTTGTTGCGCCCACTCGCGCTGGTTGACGTTGCGAACCTGCCATCGTCCACGGCGTAGCAGTCGACACATGATGCTTTCGAATCTGTAGCTTGTCCCAAGAACATGGAGAAGATAAATCTCGCCATCTTGAAAATAACCGCTGGATATCTTTTGAGGTAGAGATGTTCGCCAAACATCGAGAGGCTGGATCAATTGATACGGATCGTACGTCCGATCGCTTACGATGGCCGATATCACATTTGCAACTGGCTCGCACGTTAGCCAGGACGTCAACCTGAACTTCAAAGGTAATGTACAAATCTGGGCTAGTTCGCAGTGTGCGATGAAACAAGCTTTCTGCTTATAAGATACCGGTGATAACAAGTCAGAGGCCTCTGTGATATCCTCTGTTTCCCAGTCATCTTCTGTAAGTAGCGTCAACATGGGCGCATCTCGCAATAGCCGAAAATTGCGAGAGTTAATGAAGATGTAAAACATGTCTCCGTTCTTTAAAAGCGTAAGTATCAAGCGTGATGAAGGTCGGGGTAACTTACGTAAAGGAACCACCAGATTCTTCGGTGAAGCTTTTCAGATCCGTCGTTTCGAAAACATCTGTTCTAGTTTAGTTCATTATCTACTAAAGCTTAGAAAGTCTCACGCCTGATGTATGCCCAATTTTATGGCAAGCCGGACTGAATTAAGAAACCAGTACTGAATGTCTTTATCGTATGGCTGATGGAGAATAATGGTCCCCAAGATGAGGGAGCCCTGCAGCATGGATAAAGAACCAGTTCCGCAATGAAATTGATGGAGGATGTTGGCTTTGGTGAAGAAGGATTTTTGCGCAGCTGATCGGTCAACAAAGCCACATCCTGTTATCACGTCGATGGAGACAAAGAGGCAGGCGGCTGTTAGCACGGCGTGTAGTAAGAACATGGAGCAGTTCCCGGATCGATAGCTTTGGATAAACTCTACTCGATTAAGAATAGGGGCGAAGGGATGGCCGTGGTTAAAGTATGCCTTTATAAGAGCGTCCCTGGCAGCTGTAAGTTGGTCCGCAGAGAAGCATCACGGTGACTTACGTGTATCGCGCAGGAGGGAGCTCGAATACCTTCTTTTTAGCAAGATACTCGTTATCAGCATCATCTAGCTGTGGTGGCTTGTTCCAATGCTGTGCCCAACTGCCGAGACCGTTGTCAGGCCTTGCGGAGGACGGAGTGTTGTCTGCATCGCTCTGAGTAGAGACGGTATCATTCACAGTATCCTGCAAGATGTTCAGATAGAGAAGGTCTGGCTGGGATTGGCGGGAGCTAGAGCAATCTCGCGAGTTGGGACTGTCGTTGTAGTGAAGGGAGTTCCCCGTGTGGACGGCTTGAATGGTGTCGTTTGCATGGTCGGAGGGGATGCTGTCCGCTTGGTGGGTTGATGAAGATGGGAAAGGCCGCTGAGGAGGCTGCTTATGTGTTACCACTGCTGAGACTCGGAGGTTGAATGAAAGTGGGAGAGGGATGCTGTGGCTAGGAGAAGAAAGCGTGACAAACCAACGTACAAGTGGGTTGGGAGAAACTACTCTATCATCCCTTGATCCCACAGGCTCGGAAGTCAGCGCCTTTCTGAACGATGACGACTCTGTAAGCACTATGCAAGAGAACACGAGGCAAGTGACAACTTACACAGTCCGGCGTTTTCTAGCTGACAACACACACTTGTCTGCGAATTCCCTACTAACGCAGCTGCTGCACGGCAACCCAACGACAGCAGCATTGCATTTGACCTTGCGCGCGCGACAGGGCACACAAGCCTTGCTTATCTTCCTGTCACGGCTGCTTTCGCCGGTGCGGTGCTGGGGGCTCTGAGATAGGGAGGGCATGGAACTGCTCGTGAAATGGGGAACTTATAGATGGGTTTCTGTTTGTTGCCGATGGTACGGAGTAGATTGTTCGGGGTTTAAACGTGTTTATGCGGAGGGAGTGTGGGTTGATAATGCCGCGGGGGTTCGGGGATATGAGAGACGTCTGACTGCGATAAGGCCGAGGTCCACTCTAGGTGTGAATCACTCGGGAATATCGTTCGGTGAGTGCATTTGTCATCTATACTGGACGCAATGATCCTTGCAAGATTGCGAATCTATACTTGGCGCTGTGGTTTCTTAGTGCCAAGGACAGCAAGTTCCAGATACGATTACGGTGCCATCTGCGCCCTGCAAGTGGTTTGTTCCCTCAGCTTTTGCTCTACATATGAGTGTGGAAGCATCAGAAGAACTCTGAAATTCACCTTTGGAGTCGGGCACTGATTGGTGATGGGTCTACAATGGACCAAGCAAGAGAGGTCTTTGAACACAGCACAACATGATCGATGTAAACTAATACTAGAAAGAAGTCATATATCCAGCTTCATGTATAGAATGAAGAATAGTAGCTTGAAAAAAATAGGGTGACGGAACTCGTGAATCAATTCTTAATTTTGCATTGACATGGTTCTAAAAAACTAAAGGTTGGCCGATTAGGGTCTCGATATTATCAGATCTGTTGAGATCTGAGACTCGTCCGATCTGAATAATCAGTTTAATCAGATATGCGTTGTTCATATTTCCGAACAAAACTCCGCGGCGTTTTGAGCCAAACACAGCTTCAAATCACCGACATGGACCTTGACGGCTATATACCCGTGGAGATATATCCTCGGCTATTTAATATCAGCTGCATTATAATCAGTCACGAGAACGTACGCCTTTGTTCTTTATAGGAAACAGCCGCCGCTGTGGATCTGTGTGCGGTTAGATCATCACCTAGCAGTCATCAACAGACAACCTCACAGCATGGCCATCGCTCCACGCCCAAGCTCCCCGTCATCCTCCTCCGAGACCATCGCAGGAGACACTCCCGTCACCGTCAAACCCTCGAGCAGCTTCGAGCTTGGGCGGTTTCTGCGAGTATTTGGCCATCCGTATGTTGACAGACAAACACTTCGTGATCAGAAATATCCAGGCCGCGGCACACAGGAATCCCCCTACCTAGTCAACTTCAAATCAGTCGACCCTCAAAATGCCCAGCAGTTTCCACTGTGGAAGAAATGGATGATCACCGGCATCCAGTCAATTGCCACCTTGGCCACCTCGTTTGCGAGCTCAGCTTACTCTGGTGGTATTCGGCAAATCATCAGCTACTTTGACATCTCGCAAGAGGTAGCTACTCTCGGTGTCTCACTCTACGTCCTCGGCTTCGCATTTGGGCCTCTCCTCTGGGCACCTCTGTCTGAACTATACGGACGACAAAGGATTTTCTTCTACACGTTCATGGCTTCCACCGCTTTCAGTGCCGGTGTTGCTGGAGCGGATTCCGTGTCGACTTTACTGGTCTTGCGTTTCCTTGTTGGCGCCATCGGATCATCGCCTCTCGCCAATGCTGGAGGTATAGTCGCAGATATGTTTGACAAGTCCGATCGGGGCTTGGCAATGAGTATGCTCGCATCGGCGCCATTTCTGGGCCCTGCCCTTGGTATGTTACAAGCACTCTTATTCTAAGAAAAACTGGCTGAATATTTGTAGGGCCCATTGCAGGTGGCTTCCTTGCACAGACCGAAGGCTGGCGTTGGCTTCACGGCGTGATGGCTATTTTCACAGGAATTAGCTGGATCGTAACGTCTCTCTTCGTCCCCGAAACCTACACCCCGTATATCCTTCGAAAACGAGCCCAGACTCTTTCTAAAATGACAGGTAGAGTATACGTCTCGGCACTTGACGCCGGCAAACCACCAAAGACGGCTGCTCATCAGCTCCGGGTAGCTTTGACTAGACCATGGGTGCTGCTGTTCAAGGAACCCATAGTGTTCATTACCTCCATCTACATCTCCATCATCTACGGCACAATGTACATGTGCTTCGCTGCTTTTCCCATAGTCTTTCAGGCGGGCAAAGGCTGGAGTCAAGGTATCGGAGGGCTGGCCTTCACTGGAATTGCGATTGGTGTGATTCTTGCCACGCTCACCTTTGTCTTCGAGGACAAGCGTTATGCGCGTGCAGCTCGCACGAGGGGTCCTCCGATGGAACCAGAAGACAGGTTGTCCCCAGCTATGATAGGATCTGTTCTCATTCCAGTCGGTCTTTTCTGGTTTGCTTGGACTACGTTCCCCAGCGTCCACTGGATAGTCCCCATCATCGGGACCGTGTTCTTCGCGTGGGGTCTTGTCCTGGTCTTCATGGCACTTCTGAATTATCTGATTGACTCTTGTAAGTCTCCCTCATATGTGACATGAATGCCATGCTAAGAATGATAGATGTCATCTTTGCGGCATCCATCATGGCAGCCAATTCAGTCCTTCGTTCTTCATTCGGTGCCGCCTTTCCTCTATTCACACGACAGATGTATGATACTCTCGGAATACAATGGGCAAGCTCAATCCCGGCTTTTCTCGCATTGGCTTGTGTCCCATTTCCTTTCCTGTTCTTCAAGTACGGTCGTCAAATACGGATGAAGTGTGAGTATGCAGCCGAGGCGGCAAGTGTGCTTGAAAAGATGCGCAGTCTACATGTTACTATCACAGAAGACGAGGCAGTGGAAGAAGCTGAGGAGTTGTGGAGGGCCAGGACTCACAACAGTCATGCATCGGTCAGACATGGGATGAGAAACCAAGACAGTACCGTATAAAACATTAATAGACTTGGCTGTTTCTAGAACTGGAATTCTTTGTCTTCCAGAATGATAACTGCTCACATCTTTCACTACATTTATAATCTGAAACGGATTTACAGTTATAACTTGGCCATTTTCCACGACAACACATCAATAACCGCAGCTGTGCTACGAATCTCTTACCCCTGCTGCCAAAACACCGTTTTATTACCCTCAATGCTCACCTGATCAATCTCAACCATCTCCTTGTCAGTAAGTCTCCATCCCAGTGCCTCAATCGCACATTCTGCCTGCTGAACATTCCTGATGCCAACAACCGGCAGGACACCCTTACTGATGTTATAATTGAGAGCGACTGCAGCAATACTTTTGTGTCGTCGCTCAGCAACTCTCTCTAGAGTCTCAAGGACGGGCTTCAGGTCTTCCATTTTGTAGCTGCTAAAACGGTGGGATTTGGGAGGTGGGTTGTCCTTCGAGTACTTGCCAGTCAACCTACCCTGTGCAAGGGAGGAATACGACTGGAAGATCATGCCGTTGTCTTGGCATTTCTTGATGTTGCCGGTAAGTTCAGGGTAGCGACGCAGGATACTGAACTCGCATTGATTCGTAGCGAGGGGAATGTTGAACTTTGCGAGCTCGTCGTCGATATCTTGGACATCCTCGACATTATAGTTGGCTACTCCGATCGAGCGAGCCAAGCCCTGTTCCACACACTGAGCCATTCCTTCAGCAATCTGAGCAATGCTCTGCGGGTGAATCAGGCCGTAGACAAGATAAATATCCACATACTCGAGGTTCATGCGCTGCAGGCTAGCCCTGAGACTCTGGATGGGTGCCTCAACGGGATGGACAAAGTTGGTAGCCTTGAGTGGAGTGCTAAAATACTTTGTCTGAATAACGAAGCTCTCGCGAGGTAAATCTTTGACTAGTTCACCAACGATCCTCTCGCTCTCTCCGCTGCCATATGACTCAGCCGTGTCGATGAAGTTGATGCCAGCCTCATAGAGTGTTTTCCATGCCTCCCGAATGTCAGGAAGCTGGCCCTCATCCCATTGCCAAGTTGCTTTGTCTCCCCAGGGCCAGGCCCCGATGCAGATGTGTGAAGCAGAGACTGGTTTAAGGGCGCTCGGAAACTCGACGCGAGATCTGGGCTTCGGACAGTATGATTTGGGGAGGATGTTCTCGCCAGCGAACTCGGGATCAGCCCATTTGGGTTTTTTGGAGTGAACACCAGCGACGGCAGACATGCCAGCTGACAGGCCAGTTTGGAGTGCTTTA
Source organism: Fusarium continuum (assembly GCA_013184455.1). NCBI lineage: Eukaryota > Fungi > Ascomycota > Sordariomycetes > Hypocreales > Nectriaceae > Fusarium > Fusarium continuum. The sequence continues at coordinate 15,934 of JABCKB010000500.1, forward strand.
TCCATGATTAATAGTGGAAAATTGGGTGGTGTCAGATATTTGTATATGCTGTACAGGGACGTAAGCTAGTTGATTTGGCTGAATCGACAAGAAAGAATTTGGTAGACCTCATGAGATGTGTACAGTGTCTGAGGGCACTTTCTGGTGGTGAGGGCTTGGAACTACACAGATGATAATCCCCCGCTACCTGAAAAGGTAATTATGTCGAAGATCTGACGCATGATCAGGGATCGCTTAATGTCATGGTGACGCAGGTCTAATCCTGCTATGAACGTGTCATGACTTTCACTCATACTCATGCTATGTCTGCCAGAATCTCTCAGTCCGGTCAGTAAGTCTTGAAAAAAGAGGTATATCGGCAACTGATGATACAATTGAATTCAAGGTTTTCACTATTGTGACTCTATGACGGCTTAGTATACACCTGTGAAGTCGCAACTCAATACGCCATGCCTAATACTGGAATCTTTGCAGCTCAATCTGAGTCAATAACGCAACAGAACACATGTCTCTTCATACAGCTGTATATATTAGAGTTACACTCTTGGAGGAATTGTTAGATCCATTAGCTGTTACAATACCTCTCACACCAATATAGCTTATAATCGACTTTGAAGATAGAAAAAATATGTATAAGAAAGCCAAGCGGGAATGTCCGAAATAAGCACGATAAATGATAATTGGGCTCATCAACATCGTCATCAGAGAGTAAGCAACACATTAAACTTGCGATGTACCGTACTAACATTAACATAGCAGGTATGTGCAATTTAATCGGTAGCAAGGTACGGTTAGAACTAACATACTAAAAGGACCATGACGGTGTGATATACCCCATCGGCACCTATCGTGAATTTTACCAATTAGGCTACGGAACAATCCTGTCTCTTTTATCTGTCTCGATCATCCACGAAAAGGCACAGGAACTTACGATACGGAAGGCCGTTTCATCCCTCAAAAGTTTAAAGACATGTTGTCCAAGTGCGGCCAAGGGAGAGACTACTTGACGTTGTGGGATATCACCAAGTTGACGAAGGGCCAACGATTAATTGCTGCGCGAGTCAGACGCGGTGGTGCTTTCTTCGAGTGTGAGTAGACAGACTCTCGAGTATATTACAGTGATAACTTGCAGCAGGGCTTGCAACTTATGTATTGCTCTGGCCAGAAGAAGGTCGTGTGGTGAAAGAGGACATTCGGAGCACTTATGATGGAAGCCTCTTTTACACGATTGCCGCTTGACGAGTACAAAATTAGTGGAATCTATGCGTTTGCTATTCCGGCAGTTGAAAAATTTATAAGACGCTCCCATTTCGAAGAATCTCGTGTGCCTGATGTGTGACATAAAAAAATCCTGCCAAAATGACAAAAGACATACTGACGAAAGACATACAACAGCGGGGATTCGCTGGTCGTCACCGACCCAACTACTAATCCGCCCCTTATCAGCTTATCTATGGGAGAGCAGACGGGATCCCGAGTTCTCTGATAGGTATGGTCGTATGTATCTGCCAGAGGCTTTCTTAAGCCTTATATCCTCTTGACGACCAAAAGATTGTGATAGGTTGGTAGGTAAGAGTGCCATGAGCTGAAGTTTGGTGCTTCATGCCTCCAACAGAAGCCATCTCCTGGCTCAGTTGATATTTCTAGGCAACCAAACCCTGTCTTACACAGGGGGCTTCTTGGCGATGATCCAGAGAAACTTTTCCTCTTCATCTCCTTCAAGCACCGCACGCTCAATACTCAACCCAGCATCTTGAGTCAAAACCTCTATCACTTTTTCCTTCCCCAGACTACTCCAAAACATCCAACCCTTTTCGTCGATCCACTTCTCCTCAACAAGGACAGATGCCTCATCAGTGGCGACAGTCAATAAGAATACACCCCCCTGCGCCAACCAAGAACCAATACGTCTTATCATCTCTTTCTGCTCCTCTTGAGGAAGATGAATGATACTGTATAGAGCGACGACCACAGAAAGAGAACCGGGTGCAAAGTCAAGCTTCATCATGTCCCCTGGTTGGAAATCAACACGACCTTCGTAAGGGGCCAAATTGCTGCGAGCCAGATCAAGCTGCACGTCAGAGAGGTCATTGGCGTGTACATGTATAGACTGTGCACGAGAGAGTAATGTTGAGAGAAAGGGGGTTCCAGAACCACAACCCAACTCAAGGACTTGCCTCTTGGTGTTGTCGTTAACCGAAGCAAGCTCAGGGCAATGGCCAAGGAGTTTATCGAGATAAGATTGGCGAAGGTGATGATGGCGCTCAGTCCAGGAATTGTACTTGGGCGCTATGGCATTGTAGGATTCGCGAAGGCGGTTCTTGATGTCGGCTGAGGCTTCCATGTTCGATATCTTAGTTCGAGATATGTACGCTGGTTGTCTTGGAAACAACGTTATCTGTATGAGAGTTTTGGAACATAGAAAGCAACGGGGCAGTCTGTTTCTCACTTTCAGTGAAGGCGACGGTGTGACTCATCTCATTGCGAAAATAACACTGTGGTCTAGACCTATCATGGTTGGTTCTTCCGGTCCAACATCGGCTACCGTATAACTTCACCTGGACTTACCTGTGTAATTCCACCCTTAGGCTATGGGATATAGTGTCATGAGATGTGCTGGCCGAAGCTCTAGGTGTAGGGTCCTTACAATTTTGGGCCTGTGGCACAGTAGCCTAACGTGATATATAGACATCAAGAAAGATTAATTTGTCAACCACTAACAAATTTCGTCCCACAGGTTTAAATCACTAAGATGCTCCTGGTCTATCCGTAAATTAATTGTGAGTTTTCTTTGGTACATCGAGCAGTAAGGGTTCACCCTTTATTTGGCTCTCAGCCAGAGGGCAGAGGATGGTCGGTGTTAAGATCCATGTTTTAGATCAAATAATGAATACCATACTGATAAGAGAAGAGGTTTCGTGGGAGTGACATGACCGATATTGCAACCTGCTAGTAGTGTTGGCTTATAGTATCCCAGTTTTTGTTGAAATGCAAAAATGGATGTTATGAATATCATAGGCAATTGCGGAAGTATTATGGTATAATATTTAGATTGTGCACTAGATGTGTTATTTGTAGCTGTTACTGCAGCAGCCGAAAAGCTAGTTCTTGCAGCCCGCACCATCTCTAGGATGCTATGGATCGAAGATGCAGAGGGCTCGTCAAAGATATAGTGACACTGTCCCTGGTTGGAAATTCACAAGACTCTGGAATAATCAATATGCAGGCAAAATGTTAAGGGTGTATCTTTCATAACACTCACTCCTATTTCCATTTTGTAATCTGACTGCTTTGGTGAAAAAAGGACCAAGATGCAATAGTGCGTGTCAAAGGCGCACCTCGGTCACCGTGCATAGACAGTATCTTTCCATGCGGCGCAAGAAGCAACAAGAGTATGAAGATCTTATACCAAGCTTTTACGTATCTCTTTAACTTAAGGTTGGGCGGTTAAGTTATCCATCTAGATTGCTTCTTAGGCAACCTGCTTTCCCCATGCCGATCGAGTGCGGCTGCGTTTTCTACACTTTATCAACATTAGCTACACTAGGTCACATAACTAACTAGCATCTATTCTTAAGCAGACTTGTCGAGAACGAAATGCATCATAAAAATAACGGAATGCATAAACATCGATCATATTGTGCATAAAAATGACCTCTTTTCTTAATTCATTTTTCTCTTTTCTTTTTCGTACTAGTAACTGTGGTCTATCACAAATTAGGCCATCAGATCGAACCAGATCCAATGAAACTTCCCATCTGCTGTCTCGTGCTCAAAATTGTGACGTTGGAAAATGACCAATTTCCAGCCCACGGTCAAGGCCTCTCTGCACTAAGAACTTTAAAGTTCCCGCGTTTATTATCCCTCAAACTGCACCTATGAGAACCTTGCCCGCAGATCTGTGCCGCTTGGAACACGCACATCACAGCGTCAGTACACCAAGATCCTTATCGTCCCCGCATTGAGTCTGCCGCTCAGTTATGGACCTAGAGCGGAGAAATTATCCCGTCAATGCGTGCCGCGGAACACTCTGACCCGGGACAATCTAGGCCGAACCATTCGGTGTTAATAGACCCGAGTCATGTTATGGCATTTAAACCGTCGAGAATCCGACTCATGGCAGACAGAGAGCCTCAATCCATCTTGGCTTCGTCTTGACTATTTCATCATGTTGGGTATTAGTCTCAAACGATTGGCTTTAGCTGCTGGGCTGGTAACTCACGCCCTCGCTGAACTAAACACTGCCGAAAACTCAACTCACTTCTCCCTCTCCAATAATCGATTTGCCGTCGTTCTAGCCAAGTCTAGTGGCCATATTATCGATGCTACTCTTGACGGCCAAGATTTGCTCGGGCCGCTTAGCGGAAACACTGGAAAGGGTCCTTATGTGGACTGCTCGTGTACTCCAGCCGGCTTCTGGACACCAGGCAGCACCGCCCAGCTCCGGCTCGTCAATGGTACCGACTCGTCAGGAACCAAGTATGCTGGTGTTATCATGAGCGATACCTACAAGCCCACAAACCAGACTCTATCTCAATACTTCTTCCTTCGTGGTGAGGAGACCGGACTGCACGCTTTCACTCGCCTTACCTACTTCAACGCCTCCACTCCCTTCCTGCGCAGCCTCGGCGAGCTTCGCACCCTTTTCAGACCAAACACTAAGTTGTGGACGCACTTCTCAACAAGTGACGGGAACTATGGACCCCTTCTCCAAGCTTCGGGTGGTCTCACAGTTCAAGACGCAACTTCGTACGTGGGAGACAAGACAGACGACCCATACGTTAGCCAGTACTCCGATTACTGGACTAAGTATAGTCTATCGGAGAGCTGGCGTAACCATGATGTTCATGGAGAGTTTAGTGATGGCTCTACAAGCGCTGACGGAAGCACGTTTGGCGCTTGGCTGGTCCACAATACCCGTGAGACATACTACGGTGGCCCTTTGCACTCCGATCTAGTCGTTGATGGTATTGTCTATAACTACATGGTATCTGGCCATCACGGCGCCCCAATGCCCAACATCACTCATGGCTTTGATCGCACATGGGGTCCTCAGTTCTACTATTTCAATAAGGGTGATAAGGATACGACACTAGCTGAGCTAAGGGAAGATGCAGCCAAGTACGCGGATCCTGAATGGAACGCCGAGTTCTACGATAGCATCGCTGACTACGTGCCGAACTTCATCCCCTCGTCAAAGCGAACCACTTTCAGCGGCAAAGTCGGGCTTCCAAAGAACGCTAAGAAGCCGATCATTGTGCTCTCTGAGAACAAGCAAGACTTCCAACTTAACGTCTTTAACACCAAGTCGCTCCAGTATTGGGCTGAAGTCGATAAGTCCGGGAGCTTCAGCATTCCACAAGTTGTTGAGGGAACTTACAGAGTGACCATCTACGCTGATGGCGTTTTTGGATGGTTCATCAAGGACGACATCCGGGTGTCCAAATCGCACAACAAGGGTACCTTCAGTTGGAAGGAGGAAAGTGCTGGCAAAGAACTCTGGCGCATAGGCACACCAGATAAGTCATCTGGCGAGTATCTACACGGATACGCTCCTGATACTTCCAAACCTCTTCAGCCAGAGCAATACCGTATCTACTGGGGTAAATATGACTTCGCTGAAGACTTTCCTAATGGTGTCAACTTTCACGTTGGCAAGGACGATGAAGCAAAGGACCTCAACTATGTGCACTGGTCTTTCATCGCCGCCAAGGGAAACCATCTACAATCTGAGAACTACTATGACAACGTCAACAACTGGACTATTACGTTCGACTTGGCCAAGAACCAACTCAAAGGGGCCAAAACAGCTACTTTCACAGTCCAGCTAGCCGGTACAAGGACTGCCAACGGCAATTCTAAGTGGACCCCTGTCAAGGACCGTTTCAACGGCACCTTGCCCTGGACCGTCAACGTCAATGGGGGTTATGAGGACACATGGGTGATTCCCTACTGGCGAAGTGGATCTTGTGCTGTTCGAAGCGCTGTGGCTTGCCAAAACATAGAGCACAAGTTCGAGTTTCCTGTTTCTAAGCTACACCAGGGTAAGAATGAGTTCATCTTGAGCTTACCCTTCAATGCTTCTAGTGTCGAGACGGCATTGCTACCTGATACTCTTTACGTTCAGTATGACGCCTTGAGACTGGAAGTGAAGTAGCTTTTGTGCTTTATTCAAGCTTCTCAGCCTCGGTAGGTATAGTATGGGACGTGACTTGTGGGCACAAGCTCATGCCGAACATGCAGCACCATGGGAGACGAGAGGTTTAGCATAGGACAACTTGATATTAAGAAAAGAGCAGTACCAAGGAATTCGCTTAGGCTGTGTCTTAGTGGTGACATTCACATCTTCAATTTTTCACCAAATAAACGAGACGTCTTGCTACAGAGATAGAGATATCCAAACCTTAGAATTGCACCAATGCTCAGCTTAGGTATCCTGCGTTGGGAGCCCTACAGCTGAACCGTGTTCGTTTGTCTAAGGCAGGCAACTCTCTGGGCGGACTCGAAATCGTGACGCCTAGGCCAGAAGACAACACAGCACAATCATTCAAGCGTGTTAGTCATCCTGTACTCCAAGCTTTCCCCGATATTTAGTATATACTCTAAGTGTTTCTGTCATGTGCTGAGAGTCTCGCAGACCCTACTTCGCACCAAGACTCTATTGGGTCATCGTTTTATTAATCTACCCGTCACTCGAAATTCGCAGTATAGGGTCATATCCATCAATATCACTAGATTCTCTTACAAGAAGAGCCCAAGTCGATCATCGCCAACCAGTGGCCATGGCAGCTCGAGCTTGAGCTGCAAGTATCGCAAAGTCCTCCTCACCTGATGAACACAAACTCGACGGAGTGTGGCCCTGCGGGGGTTTCGGATCGCTTCTTTGAGGCCCTGATTTGCTTAAATGATCACTATCCCCACGTATCTCTGCTTGTTGTTCCACGTCGCTTGCCACGGGCTGCTCTGATATGTGATCGGCTGAAAGCGCATGTTGTTGAAGATCTGCCCGTCCTACCTCTACCGACTCTCCGCTGACGAATGGAGCTTCAATTCGTCGCTTGGGGGCTATTGGATGGGCGGGCATTGAGTACTCAGGCAATGCCTCCTGAACATGGTCGTGACGTTGAGGGCCAGAGACGCCTCCGGTACTAGGATCGAAGTCTTCTCGAAAGACGAGGCTAGAGCGAACTCCTGGGTCTTCGCTATGGATCTCCCTTTCGGCACGCAATCTCTGCTCCCCCTCCCTATAATTTTCATTGCCTGGGTTGCCTCCACGGCTACTTTTCTTGTCGTATTCTCCAAATGTCATATCCTCATCCTTGTCATTCCCACGAGATTTGTCACAAACGAAATCCGCCTTGGGACTCTCTTGCCACACACCGTTTCCAGAGACTTGATAATCATGATCGCTATTACCCAAAGTAGTACTGCATTGTTTTGAAGGGGCACTGGTGTGGGGTATTAGACGGGCATCTTTGTCCCGAAGAAAACGGGCCACACATTGTCGGTGAATGATGTTAGTATCATCGAGATCAAAGCTTCGGAAGCATGAAACTGGAACCCAGCCAACAGAACTCTGGTCGGGAAATAGTCGACCGTCAAAATAAATCACCGGATAATGCCTCTGATTGACCAATTGACCTCCGTCCTCGTAGCCTTCAGCCCAGCCTCGTGGGTATTGATCCAGCTTCTTCTCAAAGACATAGCACGGAGGAGTAAAATGCAATAGCGACGCCTTCCAACTGAAATGTTCAAAGCTTGCCCATGGAAGAACGAGAACTGGGTAAACATGTCTAGAGTTTGGGTAGCGAGTAGCATATATCTCGCCCACAACGGGGATGGGAGTGCCCCTGGGGCTGGTCGAGTCAGGGCTCACTTGGGGCCAAATCTTCTCGCCACAGTCGTGAGGCGGTCTGTTGTTCTCGACCTTATCCCCTGGCAGCGATGAGGGTGGCTCGTTCATATCTTTCTCCTCAAGAGGAATTCCCGCGCCTCGGGCAAAAGCCTCTCGTGCTACGGTGTTGTTCTTCTCAGCCAGTGCTGCGTTGCAATTCATGACACGAGTACCGAGCATGGCCACTGCCAGAGAGTGCTCTTTTGTTAGCCCATGCTCAGGACCGGCAAGATGCTTAGCAGCGCCAAAGAGGGGATTTTTAACAAAGTGCTTGCGATGTTCTTTGCACTCTAGGATGTACCATTCTCCCGTTTTCGGGGGATGCTGTGCAATGAGGTACTTGATATGGGCATTTCCATTCTGGAAGACCTGTTCAAAATAGATGGTTCTTTCTCTTGCCGAAGTATTCCGTGTATCCGAGTGTCGTGGGCGTTTCTGCTGCTGATCATGTATCGCCACATGAGGTCTTTTCGTCGGAACCCGGAGATGAACCATGAGAGAATATGCCTGTGCTGCATCGCCATCTGAGCTCTCCGCGGGCGATAAGTCAAGCTGGCCGCCTCCAAGTTCTCCATGGCCACTGACCGCTTGACCCTCCATAGCTGGGGCCTGCTGTGCTGACTCGTTCTGCGTTGTGTTTCTCCCTGTAGCCGACTTCAGTATTCCACTTGGCTTCGATCCATACACTACAATTGTATCTGATGCAAGATCCGTCTCCTTAGTTGGGCTCGCTTCTGTACCCGAACTTGTTCTCAGCGCCTGATTCGTGTTTGAAACAATACTATCTTCCGCAGCCAGGTTTGCGTCCAAGCCCGACTCCGATCGTTGACTCGCATCTGCTCCCAAGACTGGGCCTGTTGGCGGAGCTGAAGCCTCGGGCGATTCAAGAGTTTCGTCTAAGACAGAGGCTTTGGCTTCTGTTGAATCTGAGTTCTCTTTTGGAGCTTGGTCATCAATTGCAGAATTCCCTTGCGAAGGGTTAGGCCTGGGGCTTTGGTTCTCTTTGGAGGCCACATGTGTCTCGATTGTCCCGTATTCGTCCAGATCTTGATTTGGTTCAGGATCAGAGCGCGAATCTGGGGCTGTGATATCTTCCTCTCTAACAATGCCTGCTTCGACTAGTGAGTTTTGACGAGCTAGAGTCTGTCGAAATTTATCCTGAACCCATGGGTCAAAGATTGTATCACCCAAGGCGTCAATCAGGCCACAAGCGAGTCTCTTGTGGGCAACATCCAATCGTTCCTGGAAGTCCTTCTCCATCGACGCCACCGACTGATTGAATTGGGCGTCAAGCTCTTTAATCTGACCCCCAAGCTCGAGAAGCGCGTTGGTACCTCGTTGGTAGCTCTCGGCGTCATTGTGGTGCTGTATAAGGTGCTGGAGCTCATTGTCGAAGCGGTTTCGGATGGCCTGACGGCTTTGATGGTACATGTCGTGAGGGGTCTTGACTCCGCTGAGCTCGTTGTTCCATCGTATCACACATTCCCACAGATTAGCCAGCTTCGTTTTCGCTGCGTTGACAACTTGGCTCATTGTGGGACTGATCGAAGATGGCCTGATAGAAGATAGTACTGGGACTGAAGGAGGGGAAAACACGAGGAAAACGAGGAGGATGTGAGTTCGATGGTGCCTACTCGATTGGGACGTTGTGTTGGCTCTTGGTTTTATCGAATCACGTACCCTGCTTGCTGAAGTTTGTGGTGACTTTTAATGTGCCAGCTTCATTAGGTATTTTTACATCAGCCAACCAGAACTCCTGTTAGGTTATCCAATGAGCAAAGGACCATTTTTGGCGTGTCCGGAGGCATCTGTACCTTAATTTCATCTGCTCTGTATCATCTGCTAGTGCTGAAGATACCAATGCCGCCAAGGTTGCACTATGCATTAGCGACGCAGCGACAACTAAACAAGCACTTATAGAAGGAGATATTTGTTATCCAAACCCCTCTTGTAAACTTCGTTGAACACAGCACTCGGCGGGGATGGAGAGCCAGCAGCCGGTAGTGGTCAGGTGTTATTGTTTAGAGTAACATGGTGGCCTCGGTGGGGGTGTCAGGGTTCATTTGCAAGATGGCCTTTAGCAACCAAAATAAAGAATGAATGCATGGGGCGAATGTGGACATGCACATGATTCGCAGGACAAAAGATAAACGCTGATTCAGTGCTAGCCATGTTTCCCAACTGACCATGCTGTCTTGCTTGTGTTCTCGCCCCAATAATCTTCGAGATTGTGCGCGACGTGGGTACAGACAGGTCCAGGGACATAAACTGGACTACTACTGGATTGCAAGCCGTGATTCAGGCATCTTTGCAAGCTCTCGTGTAACTTGGATGACGCAATGTCTCGCAATTCCAGTTGACGCGTCAACTGCGTGATTTATTTGCCTTTCCATCAGGGAACCTTTGATGGGCAGTTGGCTCTAAAACCATTTTGTAAGCCAATAGGTACAGACTCTTACCACACGAACGTTACTCATGATTGGTGAGGCGCTTAGCGTTCCAATCTGTCGGGATTGGTGTGGTAGACGCAGCCCAATAGCATCTGCCACTGACATGACCCCCAGTCAATCTTCTTCATCCCAGGTTTCATAGACAACCAATCGTGTGGGACTTGGAATTTATTGTCCTCCAATCACCTTGGCTCGGCAATTGATCATACCCTCTCATCCTCAGAATCCGATCTCAACGAATAGAATGAATGTGGCGTTGTTGTCTCTTGTCTCGCCTGAAATATGCATAAGCGGAAGTGGAGGGCATCTCGATTTCCCAGGCTAGCGGAGTATTGGATGTGATACGATTGCCAGGGCTGCCGGCGATCATCGAGTCTTTTCTAACGAGGATGAGATGTTCGATGCCTACCATAATGAGGGCCCCTTCTGCGTCCTTGACCTGGTATGTCATTGTTGAATAGCGACCAGTGGAAGATCAAAGCGTGAAACTAACATAGCTGACCATGCTTAACATTTTCTCTGGCTGACGTGAACGGTGAACCCAACTCGGAACTTGATTAAGATAGCTAGGCAAGTTGAGAAGCAATAATAATGGAAGCTCGCGGGCAAACAGGTAGCTGAATAACCAATGCCCGCGTAGGGCTTAATAGTATTTGCGGACGAAAGACCCAGGGTTGCCTTCACCACAGATATCTCTGGAATGCTGCTCGTCCAGCTTCTTGATCTGAACTCCGAGCTCCAACAAGTCTTCCTCGCATCTTGCGACACTAGCACAATGGTTCCTTTTCCGAAGCCATGCTATTCTTCCGACTGTCCTTTCGATCATGTTGTTTTTCTTCTTGATCTTGTTGCAAAGATTGCAGTTCGTCTGCTGATGTCGACGCTCAAACACAAGTTTCATTCCGCAGGTTTCACCAATGCGAGACTCTTTGTTGCACCGCTCTCGAAACTTGCCCCATTTCCAATAACCGCAATCCCAGACTACCAGGTCAAAAAAGCACATGTTGACGCGAGAAATCAGCTATTGGTGTTTTCCCGTGGCATCAAATGTTTCGGTTGTTCTTACTGTGGGAGGCCCCTCCCTTAAATGCTACAGTATATTTATAGGCTCTGGCTCTACACGCTTGTGGTAACCTTCAACGTTCTCTCGCCCCATGCGCAAACATCCTTGTAGGCCCGCAAGCTCAAATGGCCTGAACGAGTGACGTGCAGGGCAGTTGATCGACAGGTATGCAGCCGGGGTTCTTACTCGTCACGGTTAGGTCGCGTAAGGGAGCAAATCCGATCATTCGCCTACAGCAGTAAAGTTTTGCTCAACCAGCGTCCTCTTTGGAAAGTAAGCCCGTGACTGAGTGCTGAGGGGCAAATAGAGAAGAAAATTCGGTAACAGTCAGTCAGCATAGTAAGCCCCAACCCCTCGTCGGTGAGGTACAGATGCGAGAGCTTCTCGAACTTTATCTAACCTATAACCAATTGTGTTACTGTAGCTGTCCCCGGGGACACCAACACCTGTCTCAAGGCAACAATATGCGTATGCCAACATCGATCAGGTTTTTGGGGAGGTTGGGGGTTTGGGGGAGCGGAGTACGCCAACACTCTATTACGGGGAAGACATCCGATCACATCCGAGACATGGGTTGAGAACATGGTTGTAGTTCCACATTCCAAAATCAGACCATGCTTTCGGGGCTTCGGCCGTCTAACACTATAGCGCTACGTTCACGTGCATTAGGTTGGCATCGGACACCTACGATATTCGCCCCGGCGTTTCCGACTGCGATTGAGTGTTGGAAGCAGATCATCACGAATTTTAGGAGATATCTATTCCTAGGACAATCTGTTCAATAACTTCTTCCTTTATCAAGTTAAGTTGGTAAAATCTGGTTTTCTTTTCCGTCCCTGTTTCGGTCCCTGTTTCGGTCTTGGGGGGCACATAATGCCGGATCTTTTACTGCCCTAGTCAACGAAAACATGCCCATACCAGCACCGGAATGTTTATTCTTATCATCTTCTCAATGAGCTGGAATGAGCCTATTTGACTACTGACTAAAAATTATCCATCTTGGATCAGTCTAGCTCCTTCCATTTCTTTTGTTAGCTAAGCCTTATCGCTGATCCGCCAAACTGGCCAACAATTGTCCGACACGGTTTATTCGATGAAACAGCCCTAGCTCAAGCGGTGACGGGTTAATAGATTCACCATCGTCTGCTTTTTCATAGCAGTGGGACTTGTCATTGCTCTTTTGTTAGCAGGAAAGTATCGACTGCTACAGCCACCTGGCGGGCGTAACGACGCAAACTGGTCAAGAGTCAACTACTTTGGGACCCGAGACTGTAGCCGCCAAAGTGAAGCTTTTTTTTCTAATTTTATAATGATAAGCCGATCTACTCCTTTTGAGCTGGAATCAATCACAGCATCATCTACTTTTCGATAAGCTTTTAAGCTTTTTGCGTGCAGTGCGCCCTTACACCACTGTTCACAGATGTCATGAGGTTTTGTAGTGCTTCCATGGCAAGGGAAGCTGAGAGCATCAGTTGTGCGAGTTCAGGCTACTCTCCTTGTGAAGCGATGATTTGTGTCGATAACCCATTCCTGTAATGCCTTATTGTGCAGAGAAATACTGTTTTCTTTACATACGTTACCTTGATCCATCTCAATGAGATATGAATAAGGTTATCAGATCAAATAATCAATCTCTAGAAGTAGAACAACTGACGAATCTCAAACTGCATTGTCCGAGTCTACTATTAGATACTGAAATAGCTAGTCCTCACTAACAGCCAGCAATGGAATCCGATCAGTGCTATCATACTGCCAGTGCTCTGTGCCGTCGGCATCAACAGTTTTTAACTCTCCAATTGTTGTCGCATTTCCATTGCAAGCTTTGTCTCCCCTATCTCTCCTGGCGCCGCAAGCTGAGCATCTCTTACTGGTCATTTCGTTGTAATGGTTGCATATCTTGAGATCTCCTTTGTTCTGACGACACTTCCAATACTTGTGGTCATCGCGAACTGTGGTGGTGGGGGCAGGTTTGGAGGACATGTTGATATGTTAGTAAGGTCTACTAAAGAGATTTATGCTTCTGGCAGTTCACTCGTGGCAATAGTTGTTAATGGGCTGACTTGCGAGGAAGATTGACGTTACAGCTCATAGGAGTTTGGTAGAGTCAATACTTTTTATACAGACAGGATTTCGTGATCCACAGATCCTCGATGTCATACCTAATGTGAAACGCCGTCATAGCTCCAAACTTGACTCTTGTGTTATCGTGATTTGTGGCTGTTCGTCAAAGTTCGGCTGTGGGTACCTGACTGGTAATACTTGCGTTGATCACACACGTTAAGTTCATCGTCCAATTTCAATAGGAATTCGGGGGTCGTCGAGTGAGGTTAGCACGATTATGTTTTTAACCTTGTAATTCAAAGAAACCTCACGCCAGGCAAGCAGCGTAGGCCAACTGTACGTTATCACAGGAAATTGACCGCATCTTTATAATACTAATAATCTCAGCCAACTAACTACACAAGATAGATAGATAGTCAAGACAGGCTCCATGTAAACAAAGTTCCCGATTGTTTAAATAACAATAAATGTGATTTTAATATACGGAATAATTATGAACAATCGTCAAGACCAGAGCCTGAACTTTCTAGCCCAATCCGCAGACGGCTGATCAGAGCTTTTAGCACTGTTGTCCTGACGGAAGGATAGTCGTCGTGGTTTTATGTAGTAGAGATCACTTTCTCTGAACGAATAATCCACGTTTGTGTTTGACGGAAGCACGGCCTGCCACGCCGGAGGCACTTCTCTCCAATCAATGCTATCGCCCAAGTCACCGCTATCGTTGCTCTCGCTTGTACCTTCAGATATTCTCTCAACAAGGTGCTCAAACACAGTTGCAGGCCTTGCTGTCTCAAGTGATGGAAAATGCCGACTCCTGTCGGAGAAACTCGACATAGATCTCCCAGGTCTTGGAGAACGGAAGTATGTGCGTAATGGCTCCGGCGACATCGGCTCTGAAATACGCGATGAAGTGTTCTGTGACTCGATAGACGTATGTTCCGAACTGGACAGACTGCTTCTATTGTTACCAATAGTTCCCCCCTGCGCGGATAAGTTTGTTCTGGTCGTAGGGCGCCTGGAGAGTTGGCGAAGCCCAAAAATCTGTAAGTAGGTCAATACGAATATTTATTTCTCATGTATTTAAACGGATTGCCATATACCTGAGGCCGTTCCTGCCAGGATTCACTGGCAGGTCGTTCGGTTGCGGACCGCCGTTCGTGATAGCAGGTTATAGCAAGCCGTCCAAAGTCGCAAGCTGAGGGAACAAAGAACATGCCAATTAAGAACAAGGCGTGGAATATCAAGAGGATGTATCCAAGTACACTCGCAGCTGTGTGGCTCCACAGGTCGGGAATCATGCCTATATAAAGAAAAAGGGTACACAAGCGTGCACCTGCCATGATCACAGGTCTAGAGAGTAAACCAGGGGCCGCACTAACCCATGCTAGGAAGCCTAGTTGAGCCACTTCGCATGTCGTGAGAGCCAACACCTGAGCTGTTCCATAACGTTGAAGTCCGCCAATGACAATTCCGCGGGTGAAGATAAGAAAGAATGTGCCTAGGGTGTAATAATCCTGAGTACGAGAGGGCGTCTCGTCAGTCTCCTGCTTGAAAAGATTGTCGACGAGTAAATAGCCCATACTTTGGGGACTTCGTGACGACATTCCCCACCAGCATGCTATAAGTAGCAAACAGACGACTAGAATTGTCACGAGTGTGTAATACAAGGGCCACATTCCGGCACCGTTGAGCTGATATGTTGTCCAGGCCGTCAGAGGAAGTAAGAGATAGCTGAGGAAGACGCGCAAAGCGACCCAAATTGTTGCTTTGTGTCGATAATTGGAGGGCCTCTCAAAAATCCAGCTTCCTGAGTGCTGAAACCAATCTCTCGTCCATCTGAGATGAAGGCCGACCTGGAGGATCCCAAAAAGAAGAGCAAGAATGGCGACGGCCAAAGTGGCAATATTAGTCCAGGTATTGACTGTGACCGGGGCACCCATAACCTGGGTCATATGTTCAAGGCCTGTTGTCCCACCAAAGGTACCGTTGATTTCGTGAATGCCATCATGGACGCCATAGTACATCGAGCGCCTCCACACCATACCTCGTTGCAGCATGAGAGTTGACCAACTGACGGAGCTGACAACAGGTTGAAGAAATCCAGGCTGTCTGAGACTGAGTGAGGCAGTGAAGAATACGAATTGGATATAGGCAAGGCAGTCAGCAATTCTTGTCAGATGAGACCTGTTTGAGCCTCTCTCTTGGAAATTTTCGTCGTCGTCGCTCAGCGGGTGCACGAGGTTGTACCATTCCGTCCATCCTGCGACGAAAATGACGAGAAAAAGAGTGACTGCTGGACCCCAGAAAGATATTTCCTGGATGGTTGGACGAACATCGGGAGTCAGGAAGCCGGTGAGACATGCAGCTGAGAAATGGCCAGGGTCGTCAATGTTGAGTTCCAACTCGTAGGCGGCCAGAGGTGACGGGTTATCGATGACGAAAGAGACATCCAAACTCTGTCTATAGATCTTGATATTGAAGCGTTTCAGCTCCAAGGTCTGGCACGTCGCATTCCGGATCTCGCCATTATAACGACTCTTTCCACCCACAGCAGCCAGACTTAATTCAACAGAGGCATTTCCCAGCCAGGATCTGCGACAAGATGCTATGTTCGGATAGTCACCAGTGACGTGGAAGCTGAGATTTGTCTCATTGTGTTGCCTTTCGAGAAATGCTGCGAGGCTATTGGGCTCAAAATGGTAATGTGTTAACGAAGCTTTACTACAGTCCCTGAACTGAACATAGGCTGCCAGAGTGGAGCGTGTAAAGACGAGTAAAGAAGTAAGGAGAATTAATGCTATTGAGGGCATTTGCAGTAGAGTATTGAAGGGATAGAGTCACCGTGTATGTCCTCTTGAACGGGACATTAGATCAAGGAATTGATGGGTCTAATTGAAGTAGATGTTACTGTCTCGGCTGTTTTGGGATAAAGAAGCAGAAAATTATTTCACGCCTCAGGCACCAGCTGCTTAGCTTTTTCGCTAAATAAAACTCTAACTTGGATCATGACTCGAGAACCGAGGCATCCCGGGAGTCGCCTTCTGTTAGAAACACAGACACTGAAAGGACCTACCCAACTACCTCTACTCAACCCGGTAGTGCAATATCTAAAGATGGCTGACCAAGGGATTTAACAGTAAAACGCATCATTCTCCTAACACTACGGCGTGATGCTAACTCAAGATTTAAAAAAACTGAGATTTCATATTAGACGTTTCCCGGCAATCGGAGGTCTCCGCCTCGGCAGTGAATGACTTGACGGACCATTAATTATCCGAGAGCAAAAAACAAGGACCCTCTACCCTCTTTGTCTTCCTGGCCTTCTGCACTGCCTGTTGGTAAGGTTTCAAGGTTTCAATCACTAATTTTATCCACGGCTAAATTGTTTCAACATGACCATCCCGGGAAGATAAAACGCATAGCGTGGTTCCTCTATACATTCAAATAGTCAAGTTAATGTTATGTGCAGGGCACTAGCCTCAAAGGGGTTACCTGAGAATTCATTATCTTCACTTTGTTGTCTATCACAGCCAATCTTGTCACAGTAAGCAGTCTTCGATGCCTGGATGCTCATTTGACATGGCTTGAAGTGGGACTCAGATGTGACATATTGAGTTAAGCAAGGGTATTAAGCAACTTGAGTGGTTCTGAGAACGTTAGCTGTCAGCTAGCATGCAACTCGCGCTCAATCCCGCAACTGCTAGCACCGTTCATCAATGGCTTTTATTCAAGCTGATCTATCAGTTTCACATATAATTATGTACAAAGCTCTATTATAATAAGCCGACGTTGAGAAAGCCGCTGAAACTGTGCTCAATAAACATCATTACTCAGAATTTAAAGGGGCTAGCCCTGCCCTGAAACTAAAATACCCACTCACCGACCAAGCGCACACCGTTCCCTTTCCACCGCCTCGCCACGTCTTCCCTCTGAGCTTCAATTCGCCATGTCCCCTTCGTGCTTCTCTTCCCTCCCTAGGCAGCCAACAGACGAGATCTTTGATCTCCTCGCCGCCTACAGAGCTGATCCCAGCCCGGACCGAGTCAACCTTGGCGTGGGCGTCTACTGCACTGACGAGGGCAAATCATGGCCCTTGGATGTCGTAACCCGCGTTGAAAGGGACCTTTTCGAGGAGGCCAGCCTTACAAGGCATGACTATCTTCCCATTGAGGGTGATCAGCAATTCCTCAAGGTTGCCCGGGATCTGATCTTTGCTCACCAAGATGATTTGAGCATCGCTTCCGTCCAGACCGTCTCCGGAACCGGAGCAAACCACATCGGCGCCCGCTTCGTCGCTGACTACCTCCGACCGCAAAACATCTGGGTATCCGACCCAACATGGGCTAACCACCACATGATTTGGGAGTCCGTTGGCCTGAAGCCTCGCTTGTATCCCTACTACAAGAAGTCGGACTGCTCGTTGGACTTTGAGGGTATGATTCAGACCCTTGAGGAACACGCCCAACCACGCGATGCCATATTGCTCCATGCATGTGCGCACAACCCAACTGGCATGGACCCTACAAAAGAACAGTGGAGGGCCATTGCGGAACTATGCCAGCGCAAGCAGCTGTTCCCTTTCTTCGACGCCGCCTACCAGGGATTCGCTTCTGGTGACCCCGCCGAGGACGCCTGGGCGATCCGATACTTCTACCAACAGCAGCCTCGCCCTGACATGATTGTAGCACAGTCTTTCTCCAAGAACTTTGGTCTATACGGTCACAGGACAGGAGCTGTGCATCTTGTCCTTGCAGAGCCCTCCAAGGAAGTGAGAGACAATGCGTATTCGACATTGTCTTATTTACTACGGTCTGAGATCTCCATGGCGCCAAAGTATGGCTCTACAATTGTCAAAACAGTCTTGGCGGATGAGGAGTTAACTGCAGCTTGGATGGACGACCTGCAGGTCATGAGTAGTCGTATCAAGAATATGCGACAGGCTCTTTATGATGAGCTGGTCCGGTTGGAGACGCCTGGCACATGGAATCACATTGTCGATCAGGTAAGCTTTCTTAAATGCCTTGAATGGAGGAGTAAGCAAAAATGAAGTGAACAGGAGCTGACCTTGTCTCCAGATTGGCATGTTTTCTTACACTGGCTTGTCTCCGTTCGAAGTCAAGATCCTTCGAGAACAGTTCCACATTTATCTGCTCGACTCGGGGCGCATCTCTATTTCTGGATGTGAGTCTACCATGCTTCTTGTGACATCTAATTTCTTCGTCGATTCTAATATGATTGTTTGGTAGTGAACAAGAGGAATGTGCAATATGTTGCTAAGGCCATTCACGATGTCCGAACAGACAGCCATTGGCTTAATGGTACAAACGGTACAAACGGTGTAAACGGGCACTAGATTTACAATCTATCACGACATATAGATCACCGGAAACCTGCATATGCCATCCCGGGTCCGTAGATAAAGAGTGTATTTCAATGCCAGCATACTACCATAACACAACTGCTACTGGGCCTTGCCTACAACTATCTTTTACTTCAACCTGCTCGACAAAATTGAGGCCTAAATTTCAAATGTTGAAAGCTAAGATTACCCTTGCAAAGTAAACTGCTTTGGTATGATTCAAATGATCGAGCCAGCCTTCGCCGCAGCCGTTACTTGGTTCTAATCTGCAATAACAGTATTTTCTCATTAATTTTATGTAAACGTATCCAATTAAATTTTCCCCTTTTATTGACTTATTTGAAAGTTACTGTATACAAAATTGAGTGCCTTATCCATCGCACGAATATGGGTAGGTACCTTGCTGTGAGACAAACTCGTGAAAAAAGTCCGATATCGGCCCGAACTCGGCCTCGACCGTCCTACGCCTGAATACAAAGCTATCGTGTAATGCTTGACCTCAAACGTGATTAGCTCCGTACCTTGAGGTAAAGAGAAGGTTGCTATTTATTACAAAAGTGGTTACTCAATCATTGGTGAAAACGGATACCCAATTGTCTTCCTGCCGGGTGTTCGATGTGTTGCTATGTTGTAGTGACCATGACATAGACAAGTTCTGCCAGCTATAAGTACTCTGTGGTTTTCTCTAACGCATTTTATATGCCCCTTAGTTGGCCAAACATACGGAGTTTGCCTACATAAGCCAAATACCATCCTGGCACGCCAACGGCTGTTTTGTGCAAAGGTCAGAGCTCAGCCTGGTGACGACAAAGCCTTGTGTATGAGGGATTCTCACCAGTGAAGATTCAACCTATTTCACTTTGTATGTCAAGAAGATATTCTATTGATATAACAAAACGTCACACAGACTTATGACGTCGTAGCACACACGGATGTTCTACCCGTGCACCAAGCGGGACCCAACGGCTTTTCTACCAGAGAGCGAATACGAATACTTCATTCAACTCGTCGTAACATCGCCGTTCTCGCTCAACTGCTACTTTAAGCTTATCGATCAGTCCTTCATCATCTCCACCACAAGCCGTTAGCCGGCATGTCTCAGATGGCTCTGCGGCACGAGAAGTCGGTGAACAAGGGCAAAACTATTCTCCGTTCCGGCTCATCTGCCCCGCAAACGTACGATTGTTGAGGACATATTAACAGTCCGCCAGCCCCTTCACTTGCAACGTACACGACGTGATAGCAGCTCGTCAATTCTCGTCAAAATGGCTAGCCTTGGTCTATATGCTGCTGTAAGCACTGTTCTTGTCTTTGCTTTGACCTATGGAGTTCCCCTGTTCTTGAAGGAATACTTTCCTTGGCAGAGTCTGTATAAACAGCGCCACGGCAGGCCCACTGTCACTACCAAGTCGTACAAGGGAAGGACTGTGCTCATCACCGGCGCAAATGGAGCTTTCGGCTCTAGAGCTGCCAAGCTCTTCGCCCATCGCGACGTTGAGACCCTCGTTCTCGTTGATGTTAGAGACTGTGGTGAAGTCAAACAGCAGATTGAGGCAGAGCTGAGTGATCTGGGCAAGCCGAAGCCCAACATTCTAGTCTGGCAGGCTGATCTGATGACATTTACGGGCTGTCAAGAGCTGGGGAGGAAAGCAAAAGGATTGGAGAACCTCGACCATGTCTTGATGACTGCGGGCATTCTTGCGTTTCATCGACGCGAGTCACCTGAGGGCTGGGAAACTTGTGAGTCCTTTCGACACGACACCATAGTGTACAGGACATTAACGTATCAATAGCCATCCAAGTCAACTTCCTGTCCGGTGCACTCCTATCACTTCTCTTTTTGCCGTTGCTCAAGTCCTCTCCTTCCAATCCATCTCCTCCCGTTCTGACTTTTGTCACAACATTTGGCATTTATCCCTCGTCCTTCACCATGTCAATACCCAAGAAGGGTTCCTATCTCAAGAAGCTCAGCAACAACAAAGAAGGCATGGAACAAGCCCACCAGTACGGTCGTTCAAAGGCCCTGCTTCTGTACTTTGCCCGAGAACTCGCTGCTCGAGTCACGGTCACGGAAGCCAAGGATAAGCTCCCGCGCAAAGTGACCATCAACAGCGCTGATCCTGGTTCTGCCTGGACGCCTCTCACAAACCCGAACCAGGCCAAGCTTATTCCACGATTAATCATGAACTTTGGAGCACGAGACCCCGAGATCTGTGCTACTGCTCTTGTCAATGGTGTTTCGGCCTCAGAAGATGCGCATGGCAAGATCATGCAAGACTTTGAAACTGCCTCGTAAGTTTTGCTATAGTCAGAGTTAAGTTAGTAATACTGACTAAAGCTAGGTATCCGCCTTTTATGGAGAGAAACAGCGGTCGCGTTGCTCAGGAGCGTGTTTGGGAGGAGACGAGACGTGAGCTTGAAGCAAAGGTCCCAGAGGTCAAGGCCATTTATGAGTTGTTGGATCAACAGTGATGTTCTCATGAAGAGAGTGGTTTGGTAAAATAGATAGACCTGACTGATTCTGTTGCTGTCAGTTGATCTATGTTGATTGATGCAGTGGCCTGGCATGCACTGCATCTGGTGGAATGGTGACATCGATAGACTTTGCACTTGAAGTTGTTCAATTTTTATTTTTTTAGGAGGTCTAGTGGTTGTTTAGTGTAAAATACATTCGTGTCGATAACTTTGAAAATCTCAAAACTATTTGGGGCCTAGCCAAGTCACAGCAAGTGTTTCTGCACCTCTTGTAGAGATTAGACTTGGTGCAATCGGTGTGATTGACATCTCGCGTCTTGGAGACTAAATCATCACATCTACTGTACATCATCTAAATTTGCAGAGAATAAATGTGAAAAGCAATGCCGGGAACCCAAGTAAAAGTCATGCCGGAAACAATGTCAGCCCTACGTGGTCTAGGCAGTCGGAACAGTTTAGAGCAGACACTTAAGCTGGCCTAGGCCCATCCAACGTTAGCCTTGAGTTAGCATGCGCAAGCGAGTCATTTAACTACCACCTGCCTCTACCGTTTCTTTGAAATCACGCAATCAAGACGAATTCAGAGAATCGAGTTGTGCAGCCATGAGCAAATAGCTGAGGTCACTATCACGTACGGTGAAGTGAGTGAGTGCCTGGTGGGTGACATAAGAAATGACCCCGCCCCCTAGTTTCTTACTAGAATCACTACTTTTTTAAAAAG
>JABCKB010000502.1:0-37901 GCA_013184455.1 Fusarium continuum
GAATACCGTAAGGCTCCAGCTAAGTATTTGTGGGCCTGATACCCCGCTTTTCCTCTGGTACAAGCGCGGTACGATAGTATTATCAGATTCAAAGAGCCCATTTTTTAGTGCGTTTTCAGCTAAATTGTATCTTGCAATTCCTGATGATGGCTTCCTTTGCAGAGAATCGCTTTGACTCTGAACTTCCTCGGCTGTAAGGGCATCTGATATAACGAGATCAGGCAGGCCCTCGGCCTACGAGCCTCGACTACGAATAGCCTCAACGGCAGGCCTTGTCAGTCAAGGTGGGGATATGATAAGTGCGATGTTGCAATTTGTAACTCGCCAAACTGCTAGTACTTCTATCATAGGCTAAAATAGGTATGAAATCAAGTACCTTTAGTTCTGACATTTCTGATTGGCAAGTAGGCTCTCCACAGTACATTTTGGAGCCTTACGGTATTCTAAGGGATGAGTTAACTTGTGTGCCGCTCGCGGTTGTCCAGCGAATGATGGTAATTGAATTTCATTCATCAGGAACTGGGGCATTGTTGGCCCCACCTTCCGGAACCAGGACGGCCATCTCGGAGTCAACACGGACACCCGGAGTCGGAGCCGAGTCCTCAATGTCTAGAACTGCTACCAGCTTACATGTTTCTTGGTGTGAACACATCGTTGGCGCTAGAAATGTGGGAATCTTTCACCGCTAAAACTTTGCCATCACATTCATGATGCATTCCTCACTTCCTGTATGAACAAGAAGTGAGCCGATCAGGAGATTCCCTCATCACCCCCTTGCGTGATGCTCAAGATTTGACAGCTGAACTGACACCCTTAGACAGGGGGTGATGAACTGACAGCTCGGCAGCTCGCAACGATGGTCTGGGCAGGTAGTCATCATCCAGTACGTACCTGCCAATGCCGTCCTCAAACCTGTTGCGTCACTTGGGCCGCTCAATGAAGATTTCTCACATTTGAGCACAAGGTATAGAGTCGAGACCACCAACATGTCTCAGTGGTTATAACCGTGCCTACGCCAAGACTGAAAGTGACTGAGACAGGTTAGTGAAAAGGACGATCAGGCAATGTCGATATGTATTTTCCGCTGTCTTACAACTGCATCATGGTAACTAACCAGTCGCGGACAGGGATGCAGACATGAGCAGTCATATTCCGGTGATTAGTTTTCTTGACCTTATAGTCATGAAAAGCTAATTTATTATAAATTATCAAAGTTCTGATTGTTTGGCGTGACTCTGAAAGCCCCAATATTGAAACAATTACCTCCATGCACCAGTAGAATTCGTCAGACAGTGCTGTTGGCCTTAGGACCCTTGCAGTTAACGCGATCGGTAATTGAGGCTCGATCGTTTGATGTACCTCATGCATTTTGTCCCATGGGATTCAGAAAACCCATGTAGTGTGATAAGGTGGCTGATGCGAATCAATCGTCGATGCACCCACAGCATTCTGGTAGGGCCGACTTATCCTACGATTGTGTTTGGTTCCTGCTCGAAAGCCTGCCCACTTGCCGTATATCAAGCTAACCACCATATGGAGATTGTCGTGGTTCTTATTTGATAGATCCGCGCGTATACGGGTCGAAGTCGCCCGTTAATCCTCAGTGAGCAATGGGTATCAGCCATAGAAAAGTGTCCCCATCCCACACCCTTGGCTTTCTGAGACACTTACTTAACACCATGAGAACAGAGCCAAGTGCGGTTGTGCCAATCAGAGTACGTGGTGCTATCAACTTCATGCCGTGAGCTGACTGAAGCGCTGCTGCCATCGTTGCTCTTTCCTGGTCGTAGTCAATCGCCGTTGTCAGAATTAACTTGTCTGTTCTTGTGTGCCAAGCCGGTTCATGCGATTACACCATACTGTAGCTGGCTATGCCGGAGTTCCACGGTCCCGTGGTTCTCAGCTGGCGGCAAGTACCCAGCTGAACACTGTGTCGACCACGCTGCGCTCTTGAATAGAAATTAACAGCAATCACTGAACCAGCGTAGTTAGTTCAATGTTCAGTTTGAAGAAATCATCATAGGGCTCACCTTGACCGCTTGATGAATCTAGTCATCGCAGGGAGTTCCACAGTACCCGCAACAACGGCCTGGAATAACCCATACTTCTTTACCTGCCAATGCACAGGTTGGACATCGAGTGCCAGGTACTTTTTGACAGATGAAGCCACGGGTAAAGGCCAGTGGTGATTCAGTGGTTTCGCAACCGGAATCTGAGTCTCGAACGTAGACTTGAAAGTCTGAGCAAGGGTGTGTCAAAAAGACTGAGACCTGATCTTGGTCTCCATGAGACTGCATAGGAGGCGAGGGGATCAGAAATAGAGGTCGAGGCATAGCCATGATGTAGGTCATCTTCTACTCGAGTTCAAGATATGATGCAAGAGCGAGGTAGTGGCTCTGGGGACCAGGTGATATAAGAAGGGAAGCTTGAGTCAAGGACAATGTATAAGAAGGCTTGGAATGGTCCGAGCTGGTTCATGATGTGGGGGTTGGATGGGATTTATGGTTTGTGAGAACGGGCCAAGTACTAGCAATAGCGTGTAAATGAATTGGGAGGGCCAGGAAGGGTAAGATCAAGGGGTCCAAGAACAAAGCGCGGTTCCTCGAGACAAGACAGGTACGCAAAACCCTGACACAAGGATGATGCTCCCATTCTCCTGATGATCAGTAGGCAACCGGCCGTAGTCTCCGTGAACACACTGGGGCACGGCGACGGCGGTAGCATCAGACCTGTCATATCGGCTTCCTGCGATACTTCAAGCTGTCATTACTTACCCAAGGAGTTGCGTGGCGCCGCCCTTGAGAAAGACTGTGACTGTGGGCCGATTCAATGAAGGCGGGGCTCCTCTGTTTGTATCCTTTCTTTCTTCTTTCGTTTTTTCCCTTCGAATTTTCTTTGATCTCTAAACTGTTAATCTGCATGCAAAAAATATGTTGTCCTCGAATCAGTGAGTAACCGAAATAAGCTAATATTGAACAAGTCAAGGTCATGTCGGATTCAATTGCTTCAGTCTTACAGTATGCATGCTATCATCCACAGCAGTTGACAGATATGTTTTCTTCTACTAGGTTGAACACGGAATTGAACTGCCAGAGTGAAGGACTGTTTAGTGGCAAGGAGATAAAGACCGGACCGGCGATTGAATGTCTGATTGGTCAGGGCTTAGGGGGCATGCTCGGCTGGCGTTGGCACAGAGAAAAGCAATGTTGTGACTACTCGTCTCTGCGAAGGTCACGATGACAATGAGCCAACTGCGCTGACTTGTTGACGAGTAAATTATGATCACAGTTCAGAGGACTCGTTCAAGCGGCTTGGCTTTCCAGGTAAAGGTACCCTAGTAGGCTAGACGAACAAAAGAGAAGATTCGCACAAAGTCTGTGCGCTACCCAGAAGTCGTAAATCTGAAGATCCCAAGGGTAGGAAATTCTCCTAAAAACACGATCTATACCCCCCGGTCGCCCACCCACCATCCAAGACCGCTACCCAACCTAGCCAACCCCAGGACTTGGCGGGCACCAGGGCTCTGGAATGATGGACTCCCGTCCCCTCCCCTTCCAAGCCCAACCCAAGGCATCCATCAGATGCCGCGCCAGGGCCGGCTCAATGCCCTTCTCCCTTGGAAAGTTGTAGCGATCGCCAGTGCGTCAGGGTATCTCACCGACCTGCTGGAGCTGGCGCGATACAGAGGGGGTCGGCATCCACAATTCCGCATGGTTTTGTTCAGGTATGGCTTTGTGCTGCACTTGCTTCTGCCTCTGGAAGATCTTGAGAGGTCTCTGGCTGGGTATATGCTAGGCCGAAAATGATTGGGTTTGGGGGAATCCTTGATACCAAAAGATAACTTGAAATCATGTACTCCGTATAGGCCATGAGATCTACTCTTCGGAGTACAGAGTCGTCAGTCAATAAAGAGTCTTGGTAGGGAGGGGTTTATTCCTTGGCCACGCGACGTGCTCGTTGTAACATGCATATTTCAAGTCGTACAGAGTCATCAAGGCCAGCCAAGCAGATTGCGAGTGCAGTAAGCATATTGGCAGGTCGGTGTGAGATGAAGAGTAGAGCGATGGAGTCGGTGGAGTTCATGAATGTGTAAATAGTCCAGAGCTGAGCCCTCTTAGCCTCCCAAAAAGACAACCAGGGTTAGAAATTCAGGATTCAGGATCCAGACTAGATGCTTGCCATGGAGATTGTTGTCGTGATGGTTTCTCTTGCTTGTGTGGATGGGGGTGCTGCGGTTGGGATTGGCCAGGTACCTGCCTTGCATTGCATTGGATCTGATCGGCATTTGAGCCGCCAAGTGCCGCTGCGCGCCTGCCAGCCAGCCACAACTTACAAGGGCATAGGACAGGGAAAGAATTTGCTTATCTCGGCTACTTTACACTTGCTGCACGTTACATAAGTACTTACGAATAGGTGTGTGCAGATCCGGAGTCCAAGGTACTAGGTTACTACTGTACCTAGAGTAGATAATAGTACCAGGTGGCTTTTGGCTTGTGCAGATCTCAAGAAGCTCTAGAACCCTTCCAGCGACATATCCCATCTGTTCCAAAGGCGGCAGCCTTTTATTGGTGTGAGCGGGCCCCCCCCCACTGACTACCGCGACAGTTACCTTTAGGCTAGCTTCAACACAGCTTTAACCTTTTGGATTGACTCAAACCATGGCTTGAAGCACGTCCTTTCGAAGCCCTCACGACTCATGATTTGGATGAAGATTTCTTCCAGTGCCAAAAAGCCAAGATTTCTTCTACTGCTATTATTCAAGGTTCAGGTTCAGCGAGGGGACGAGAATTACCGCAAGGTACCTAGGTACCGGGTGTCCATTGTCTTGCCAGGGATGACATTGAAAAGTGCGCAATCAAAGGCACATATTCCCTTGCCCGCTACAGCCCCTCCTCTTCAACATCTGACCCCTCCGATCGTGCTCGACATATCGATCTCATCTTTGCTTCTAATCTCAAACTCAATTTTAGTCTCAGTCTCGTTACTCCACTCAGTTCACTGGATTCGCTACTGGATTCGCTACAGCCACCGAAAAGTGCAAGTGTCGGGACAAGATTTCAGTTATCATCCAATCTATCCCAACTCACATTGGCTGGCAGCTATTTTAATCTCGAGAGTTGGTGGCCTCGATAAAAGAGCAACGCAATGAAGCAAGCCGTACTTTTGCCTCTACGAAATCTCTATGCCGTTGCTTTTTTGCAGACCGGGGGTCTCGGCGCGGACACTATCGGCTGTCACGCTACATGCTGTGCAGGGGCGCTTTCAACCAATTCCATCCCTACCAAGTCCCAACCAGTAACATCTTGCTCGACTTGATTGTCTCTCATAACTAGTCGTACTAAGCCACGATCGGACCGCTTGTCTGTTTTGCCTGGCATTTGACCCAATGTCAATATTGAGAAGCGTGGAATTCCTCCAATGGATTCTTTTTCTCATGACGTCAATCCTTCGCCGTTCGAGCCACCTTTTACTGTACTATGGTACTTCATTATGACCCATCCAAACCAGAATGGCATACTAGGTAGGTAGGTACCGGCATTCACACCCGCCTTGTCCCGAATATCCATTCGAAGCTGCATACGCCACTTCCGAGAGTCGATCGATCCAGCAATTAACATCTGTCAAACTACTTTCGGATTTCTCTCCCAAGTAACGATCTATAAGATCGGTAATCAACAAACCGTCGAGTTGGATAGTATTGTGGACGAAAGTATATTTTCGAGCGCCACTACACCAAACTACTAACCCAGGCAACTCATCCCAGTTTCTGTTTCTTTGCATCAGGTCAACTCCTTCAACGACTCACCGCCAGAAAGTTGCCGACATCAGTAGCCGTTCGCCGAACGAGCTGAACAACAAGAATCGGAGTCACCATCGTAAGGATTACTCGCGCGAATAGCAGTCGAAGCTCTTTGCAGGCACTCTACCGTACTTTTTTTTTTACATCCACCAGCACTGCTAGCTAGAGTGTGTCCTTGGTGCGGTCTCATCGACTAATGTGCAAGGCCCTGTCTGGTTAATAACTCCAGGTTGCTTTTTCCTGCTTCACCCCCCTTCCTCAATGCCTAGACCACAATGCAGAATAAGAGCGAAGTGACCAGTCCTTATTTGAAGGTATGTCCTTTTCGACTTGCGCGTCCAGCCAGCCGCAAACGGGTCATAGTGGACGATAAGGACAGAATGTCCGCCTCAAGCCCTTTCATCAATGTGTAAGTTAGCAGTTGGTACTGCCGAGGCATTCTACAAATGTCCTAGCTGACTGACGCGTCTGAAGCCATCCACCGTAACAACAACAACAAAAAAAAGAAAAAGAAAAAAGAAAAAGGCTGAACAACGCGCTACGGTGGAGTGTTCAGTGACACGGAAGTGGCCTTAGAGATGGACTGGTACCCGACCCACCACAACGTCCTGATCTTCAAGACTTCCCTGCACGAGGCGTCAATTAAGATCTATCACTAGCCAACCCGACCAAACTGGGTCTCGCGTCATAATATCTCAGGACAACCCAGCAGCGAGGTATTAGTTCGGCTCCACAACAACCGTCAACCACAGACAGGCATTATCACGGGATCGCTGCCACGCTGCAGCCCCATGTACAGGTTGCAAGGATTACAAATGTTAACGCTGGTATAAGCCCCAGACATTTTATCACTAAAACAATATTAAAGAGTAAATAGAGATCTCTTTGGTTACATATATATCTAGTTTTATAAGTTACATAGGTTATTACTTATAAGTATATAAAACCTCTAGTGGCAAAAGTACTAAGGTATGTTAGGGACCACTTTTGCATTTTTATAATCCTTGCAACCTGTACGCAGCAACAGTACCCTTAACTCCGACCATCAAACCTGAGCACATATTTTCTAAGACAGATCCGTTGAAACCCCCCTGAGCCCACCTACTCGCTTGTTGTTGCCCTAGCAGCCTAGGTTAGGGTTTTGCACAAGACCCCAACTAGCTTGCAGAGAGGCCCGAGCCATGGTTCGGAAATTTTAGCTCCGCGGTACGAAACCAAAGCTCCCAAGTTCTACAGCTGAGGGTATAGCCAGCATGTTGACATTCAGAAAGGTGTACCCCTTGTAACCCCTGACGGGTTGCGTCGCCTTTTTCTTGAGCTTTGATAAAAGGTCATAAGATGCAGTGAGAGATCAAAGTGCACCCACATAAGTCGATCACGATTGTTGGTCGTGACCATGTCCGGGAGCTCTAGGGATCCGCAACGACACAGGGGACATAAGATCAACCCCATTTTGCTGCTTGATGACGAGCCAATGACTACTATCAACAATCGGATAGTTCCAACACTTCGGTAGGTTCGGATTTTATGATTCGCAGCCCGTCAACAGGCGACTTCTCCTTGAGTGTCGAATTCTGCTCCCACGAGCGTTGGTTGATAAGGAGAGTGAATCCATAATAGAAAGAAGAGCCCTCATATAGTTACTGGGAGCCAAAGCGAGTTTGTGAGCGGTACCGTACACGAACACGGCTGCAACGCAACTGTAAAAAAAACCAATGAAGATGCTGTGCCAGCACTCAGGCCAGTGACAGGCAGCGTCTTGTGCACCAACCCAAGGTTCAACAGACGTGTCTGCCACACCTGCAACCTGCAGACTGGTGGCATCTAGCTGCGGCGACTATCGATCGCATCCCCTGGCCCGCATATTGACTATCACTTCTTTAAGTCAACCCTCCATCAGCAAAGCAATCGGTTGCTTGCGCTCGATCAGATTTCTTGATCTCTGCAGCCCTTTCAGGGAATTAGCTCCGGGTGTGCGTCTGCTTGAATGCCAAAGGCAAAATTTTCAATGATCAGCCGCCATAGCCTCACGACAGAAATGGATTACATGGCTCGTATACACATTCGGGTAGAGCTAAAACATGGCAGTAAGTCATACCCTACCGTGCTCGAACAGCAACTTCCTGATCACCAATCCAAGATGGCAGGCAGTTCATAAGCCCTCAGAATGATCACAAATCGAATAGGTGCGTACTACGGCACACGCTTGCTCCGCAGGAAACAACAGTTCAGTGTTCGTCAGTTTAGTTGCTACCTATTCGCAGAATCTGCCGTACAATGCATCAGGCATACCTAGCTCACATAAGGTACATTGGTGATTAGTGAGATGTTTCTGCCGTGCCAAGACTGGCGTGAAGGGAGAGGCGCAGGGGTCGAAGCCAGTATCCCGCTGAAGACGAGCCGTGGCGTGTATCCCTACTACGTACCTAGAAGTATGCCTACAATCGTGCACTACGCTCACGACTTATCACAAGCCCTTTGAGATCTCACTTCAGGGCTCAGTTCAGTTTCCCCCATTGTTGGGGTATGATATCTTCATCTTTGTGCACTACTATCTGGGGCGGGTTGCTAAAACCATGGGGCTCGAACAAGACCTCCGCAAAGAAGCAAAGTTGTTGCGATAAACAGTAGCAGACTGGTCAACTTCCTCCGCCGATTGGGACTTTGTAAGCATGTATTGGCCAGTTCAATCCATGGCTAATAAACGGGCGGCTTCCGCGCAAGAGTTCGGCTCGTTGCGTGTAATGGACGCACAGCGCCGCCACGTTAAAAACGAAACATATGTCCGCAGATCATGCACGCAATTTCACTTGAGCCTATGGCTGATCAGCAAGAATTATGCAAGTCACTCGACCTGTGTCTGTTCATGGGCCGACTTATTAGAGTTTCTCTCCGACAGACAGACGGCTAGCAATATCAAGAGAGCACCAGCAGATACCGCCTTTTGAGGCACAACGTTAAGTGATGGAAAATGATCATGGTTCCTGGGTATCCCAAAACTCCTGTCTAAATCTATCCAATGCACCTCTTATACGACCATTGATAAACACCCTGTTATGAAACAAAACGAGCACAGCTTGCTCATTCCTATAACTAGATAAAAAGCCCATCCCGCAGTTACAACTTTAGACCGAAATTTGTCGAGTTTCGGAACTTGTTGCAAACTCCTTCAAGGAAACTTGCCGAGACCGACTTAGGGGGTGGCGAAACGCGAGATACGCTACTGAACAGTGAGATCAACAGTAGCCCGGCAGGTTGCGGACGACTTCGTCGTGCTACACGATATGGCCAGGCACAAGCGAGCCAGTAAGTTGCTATGGTACGCGGGCGATGTTGAGTTTCGAAGTGCAGCATCTTACGCCAAAGATGAACTATACCGTCGATCAAGCTAGGGTCTTCTCGATCTTGACCAAAAGCTTCCCGCCTGGTATAGCGCGGGGCTTGGAGTCCATGAGCCGGATGAATCGATAGCCTGGGCGAAGGCGGTCTAGACGAATGCAAGCCCAGGCAAGCAGCGGCGAGCTGCCAAGCTTGGATGAGTCATCTTCGACCTTGAGCCTAAAGAATAGATCGCATTAGCGTGATGCAAACCAAGTGCTGTAAACTGACAATTATCTCGTCCCGCCCCGTAAGACAACCCTTGAATAGCGGCTCCCCCCCCTCCTGGACAGTGGACGCCAGGAACGAGGAGGCGATTGGCACTGGTAACCGCCATCTTGTGCCAAACATGACCGTGGCAGTGCAGGTGGACGACGAATCATGACACTCAGCACTCAATGGCGTTAACCATATTTGGACACGAGATTTACTCCCTGTTCAGAGCGAACGGGAGATCTGCGTCCTTTGGCACGACGTGTCTGGGACGGCAGTTGATCCTACATGATATTCGAAGAATGCAGCAGGCCGTCACTACTGTGATGTAGCTCACCGCCATAGTGCAAGCTTTCTAACCATGTAAGACGGACTGCAGTGCTTCTACGGCACAGCTGCGATGGGCAAGACACTGGAGACGGTCCGAGAGCAGGGCGTGGAAGGGTACAATACCGATGCGTGACAGTATGAAAGCGGTGACAACTCACCTGATGAAACTGAGCTCCTCGACCACCTTGGGAATGTTGAGAAACTGGAGGAGCGAGCCATGGGGGCCAAAATCGGGATGGTCCGTCTTACCGACTTCCGTCTTGTCTTTGTACTTGTGTTCCTGCATATATCCATCGCGTTCAAAGTCGGCTGGCTTGTCGACATGCAGTTCCGCCTTGATCAACGGGCGAAGGGTGCTGGCAGAGCGGCCGCTATCAGCCGTTTCGCCAGCTTGGATCGGAATATGCTGACCAGCCAAAACGGTGATTCTCAGGTTCATAGTACGACCTGGGGTGGCTTCGCTCTGGGTCTCTGCAGACTTGTTCGAACTCTGGTAGCCCTCGGGTTTCAGAACCCAGCCCTTCTCGTCCGCGAACATGCCCTCGTTGAGCATCATGCCTTCATCTAGATACTGCCAATTCATAGCGACCATTTGAACGCCACAGCGCCAAAAGAGACTTGGATCTGGATTCGAGCTGTCGAACCTTCGACCAGCAGGAAAGGCGCGCATAAAATATCCCTTATTGTGGGTAAACATGTCGCGATGTTGCTTCTGGTGAAGCTCAAGGATACGATTCTCGCTGATAGAAAAAATGTGAGCGGGGATCTTAGCCTCCTTGGTTGCCAGGCCTTTGTAGTGCTGACTGCGTGTATAGACGGCCAGTTTACCAAGGTTCTCGCATATGTTGACCTTGGAATTGGAGCTCTTTGACTGGGAAGGAAATGTACTGTTCGAGCCCGACAGAGACGGCCCTGTAGGCTGTGATGGGCGCTCATCCTCGGACCCCGATGCATCCTCGTCGTTTGCATATATGGCAGGCAGATCCATGGTACTGGGCGGCACTACAATCTTTGCAGGGGCCTTCTTGACTTTAATGAGAATCCTCCTTCGCAGCTCGCCCAGCTTAGGGAGCTGTAATCTGGGACCACAATCATCGAACGGCTTATCCACAAGCATCTCGCCCCATTCCTCCTTCATGATCTTGACCATGACCTCCTGCTGGTCCTCGTCTGCGTGTACTTCCAGGCTGACAATGATGGGTAGATCATTATCAACAAAGGCGGACTCGCCAACGGCTCTACATACCTCTCGAAAACCACATGGCGCGGTTAGAGTCCAACCATGGGTCACGATGGGTTCGTCCTTGGGAAATGTCTGCCGTGAACGTGGGGCGAGAGGTTTCGCAACGTCAAGACGATCACCAGACTCTCGTGTTTCCAGCGGAACCTGATTTACGCTAGATCTTGGTGAGGAGTGTCGGCTTCCAAGGCTGGTACTGCGGGAACGATTGGCAGCTTTTTCACCAAGATAGCCTTCCACCTTCTCAATCACCGTCGTAGCAACATTCGGAAACGATTCGCCTGATAATCCGCGTTTGTGGTCGATCTTAGTGGACTTGTCTCTGGTCGTGGGAATGATGGTATCCCCGTTCCATACGTCAATCTCGATGCAGCGACACCCTCGAAGGAGAACCTGTTGAGCTCAAGTTAGTCCTATCCATCCAAAGAAACTGGTAGAATTTTTACAGTTCTGTATGCTTCAGGTGAGCTTCTGCTTAAAGAAGCGAGTTGGTTTCCAACCAGATAAGTGTTGTGGCTGCTGCTGATGAAATAGTTTGTGAGGGGTTTCGAAAGATCCTTTTCAGGTAAGGGTCCCGTAGCATCCCATGAGAATTCGGTTACCCATGTGTACTTGAAATCACCCAGGGCATAATCTTCCTTGTCGAGTTCGTTGACAGCGCTCTCGCTCTCACCCTGTACAGTTCGCAAGAATTCCGCAAACTTAGCCCTGGAGAGACGGGATTCTGAGCCCCGCAGGTAGTCATAAGTACGTTCGAGGGCTTCGTGCATCTCGGTAGTGATATGGATGTCGGGGATGTCGGGGACGGGCGCTTGCTGAGCTGAGCTCCGGCTAGAGCACTCATCTGTCGGCGGAGGTTTCTGTGTCGTCGGTTGCTCCCAACCGTGCATGGGAGCCGGAGACGCGGCGGTGGTGAAGCGAACCATGCCCTTGAGAGCACTGATGGCCTGGATGTTGGAGTTGCCGAAGATGGACATGGTGCGCGCGCGCCGGGGTTTGTCGCTGTTTGCGCTGCGGCGCCTCTAGATTCTGATGTCAGCAGCTGGTATCGAAAGGATCCGGACTCAGCATTCGCGTACAAAAAGTCCGCAGAAATGCGGCATGGCGACAAGCTTTGTTTCCCAGGAGCGTGTTGGAATTTGCAGCTGGCGATGTCGGGGAGGGCGACAATTAGACGGTGGGGACCATTGGAGCGAAACGGTTGCCCCGTTGTCTAGCCAGACATAGGAAGACAGCTGACTAGGGCTCTTCTGCTTTACAATCGACGATGAACAACACTTGGAGCAAGTCTTGAGATCAAAGGACCTAATATCGAATGTGGCCAAGTAAGACGGAGTTGAAGGAAGGGGAATAAAAGGGGACAAAATAAATGGGATTAGATGTCAGCACGTCCATCTGATAGGCGATAAATTAGGCGGTCTCCCCAGTAAAAAAGCCAAACTAATAGGCTGGACAGGCCAGTCCAGGTTACATTAGCGTCCTGCAACACAGCCTTAGGAGAGGGTTTGGACAGAGGACGGCTGGAGAAAGAATGGGCACCGAGGCCCGGGGCTGAAAGAAAATATTGGACCGTGGAGGCTTGGGGGCGAAGACATGATTGGAGAGGCGCTTATTGTCCGTCTGCTGGAACCTGGGAGAAGCAGCATAATGGGGCAGTATCATGGCGATGATTCTTGTCTCCCCATCGAATAGTGATGACTGCTTGGAAACGAGGGCAGCAGCCTGATTGAATGGAGGCAGTGCGGCGCTGCAATGTGCTACTCTATGTTTCTCTGCATTGTGATGAGTCCTGTTGCTTCTCATAATAAAAGCACCATGGGACGAAAACATCAATCTTGATTAAAAAAGGCATTGACATTATCCATGCCCTTTCAAGGGCAGATCAAAACATTCCAAGCACAAGTCCAAACATCCAGCGCCCAGACCAACGGATCCGGGCCCGGGCCGCTTTCTGCTGGGTCGGGGCAGGTGGGGCCGGGTGTGGCGCAGTCGATAGAAGTACCGTATTAATCTGTGAGGTCATAAGTCTAGCCTGGCCCCGTCCAATGTCAGCGTCACTATTATACCTACAATTCAAATAAATCAACATTTGAATATAACATTTACAGAGACCTTCGTAGCTTGAAGAATAAAATATCTCATTTCATGATTACTTGTTGAGTATAACTCCTCTTCTGGACTCATTACTGAACCTCCACTGAAATGAACCCACCAGACACCAACCTAACGTCACCATGAGCTTCAGCAATGAATATGAAGAACAGGTGCGGGCATGGGGTTTCGAGCGCGTCTTCACCTGGAGTGATTCCCCGTAAGTTATCACTTTTCCCCGTAAATGCTATCATGATCGCATTTTGATATGCGGCCCTCGCACAGCCTCGCCCAAGACCCATATTCCTTCTAACTCTGGCTACAGAAACACCCATTACGCACCACATTCGCACGTCGCCCTTACGACCCACCTGATTATCGAGGGTTCACTGACATTGTGGTATCCGCGTGAGGAGGATAGCCAGAAGCAAACTTACGGTGTTGGATCACGTATTGATGTTGATGCGGGAAGAGTCCATGAGGTTATAGTTGGTGGAAGTGGGTGTACAATGGTGATTGGAGAATAAGCAGGTTGTCCAGCTTCGAGTTTGCAATATGTATACATTGTTAATTAAACAGAGCACAGAATATCTGTGGCTTCGACTCTGGGGTGACCACATCTCCTTTCGCACACATGGCGTCTAATCTCATCAAAAAGGACTGTCCAGCTCAAAACTCGGGCTCACCATGTTGCGAGATGAAACACATGTTTAGCTACAGCTTCCATTAAACCTGGATCCTAGCTCAACTAACTAGCTCTAAGAAACGGCAAAAAGAATTATTGGTGGAATCTAACCGCCTACGCTGGACGAACAGGGAATCGAACCCTGGACCACTCCCAGATGGATATCGTCGGAACAAATCATGCTAAGGGAGTATTATACCACTAAACCATTCGCCCGAATTTGACAAGTCACCATCGCATAGCATGACATATTCGTCCATGGCACAATGGACCCTGCAAAGTTGCAACTACCTTAGGAGGGGCTCTGGCGCCAATGCTAGAAGGATGCAGGCCTGGCAGGGTACTAGTTGTGGATCAGCTTAGGGCCTTAGGCGATGGGAGGCACGAAAGATTGTCTCGGAATGATGTCAACAGTCGGGTAACCGCCCTCACCGTGTCATAGAGGAGGCGGTGATTGCGGGGGGCATGGCCAAAAGGTCGGCCGGCATCCATGTGATAAAGAGTAGAGAGTTTGCTGACGTGAACATCCTGTCGTAGAGTTTCGAATACAACTGTAAACGGCGGCCAATGGCATACGGCAGATGATCTGTTGATGAACTCTTGCATGTCGATCCCGGAGAATTCGATGGTGCGACTTTTGCATACGTTCCGTGTTGTGCTGCAGTATGATTTGACATGATGCAATGTGGTGGTATTTGTATTTGTCTGGATCTTAATATGTCAGCATACCATTGTACGCTCATGATAGAGAATGGAATTGAGAGCGTACACAGGTCATCACTGAGAGCAGCGGTAAAGGAATCATCATTCGGATCTGAAGGTAATAAAGCCAGTTATCAGTCTAAATCGCTTGACCCATGTCGGACGTGACCCCATCTCCGCTTGATGGTTGGAACCTTGAGCCATGGCATTTCCCCACACTCGGGCGTCTTATTTCGTGTAACATCATCCGCAGTTAAGTTCTGTATCGAAATGTCGAGAGGTTGGGCCAATTGCCCTCATGTGGAAGCGGAAGCGGTAGTAGAGGCTAGCCCTCATGAGTCCGACTGCCAATAAGGGAAAGGTGAGAACGGAATCATGTTGTGGCAGTTGTGCTGTGTTTTACCTTCAATAGCGGACAATCTTGTCTGTATGCTTGACGATGATCAGCATCGTTGAATGTTTAGATCTCACGCGCGTCAAGCCAACAAGCTCGCGAGGGGTTAGGGAAGAGACTGCATAATGCACGTTAACATTCTCGGTCTCTCGGTGGTATCTGCCGGCTTTGAAGTTTGTCTGCCTTTGATCTTGGCAGAACTCCTGAACTGTCTGTCTGGCGAGTGAATTTAACTAGCGCACCCAACAAGAGGTGGTGCCGGGGAGGCTCAAGAAACTACCTATTCAGTCCAGTGATTGGTCGGCGAGGCGTTGCGGGCACGGCGAGCGCGTGGCTATACGCGTCGATAAACAAATCAAAGTTCAATAATAGCGACCGCTGGCAGTTTTCGAAGAAGTATCACAAAGCCTCTGAAGGCATTTATTCCCAAGTCGCATAATGCTGGCCTGCAGGAATAGAATTCCTGGGTACCTAGTTATAGTAAGCGGGTGGTGTTGGTTCTGACTCCAACTTAGGCTTGGCCTGGCGCTGGCTTGGGTCTGGAGCTCTTCCTCTTCTCATGGTCGTCGTACGTTGGATCCATTTGAAACGCGCCGGTATTGGTGGTAGGTGCGTTGCGCTGCTTCTGGTGGAGTATTGTCATTCAACATGAAGAGATGACGGCATGGAGAAATCATGATGCAGCCATATCGTATCGTATCGTATCGAACAAGGTGTCGGTGTCCCTCGGTCTACAACATGCCGATTCCGATGATACAGCATCAGCATCGTATTCCCGAGAAAACGCTCGGACAGCTCGCGCGTTTCGTTATCTTGCTTGTCCACGGTGACAAGTCAAGTCAGGTCAGATCAAGTCAAGTCGAGAATAGATGCCACTTGGTTTGTAACGCTGCAGCTCAGCCCGTAGTTGGACAGCGAGCGTCATGACATGTCAGCTCTGAGGTGGGTGGCCTGGGTCGTCATAGAATTCGAACAAGGCGAGGCGTGAGACAAAGAGCAAGGACCAAAAGAAGCTTCCGAGAGAGAGAGACTGACCGGGGTATGTCCGCCAACAACAGGCCTGTAATAATAAAAGGCGGTACTATGTTCTACTGGCCGGTGCTATGGACAAAGGGCTCGTGGGCGTCTGAGATGATGATTTACGCCAGCATAATTTCGCGGATAATCATCCAGGACCGGATCGACTTGAATCTACCTGCCTACCTACCTGGATTCCGTAACACTACCACATGCTCGCAACTCTCGTGTAGCTTTCATGTAAGTAGGTATGTAGGGTAAAAGAAAAGACAAAGACGCATGTGGAAGAAACCTAATCAAAGGCAACCTCGGGTCATGCTTAGTCAATTAGGTTCTCTCAAGGTCAGCCTCGAATGCATAAATGGTGAGATGAATTATCTTTTAGAGATGCATTGAAACCTTGACGCCTCTGAATCGAGGAGATTTTTCCGAAATCAATTGTCCTTCCAACCTAATCATTGGCTGTTGGACGGTTGCCGAAACGTGTGTCCGCAATCCAATCCAATTGCATTAGAATCGGAAGTATCGATGGAGGTGCCTTGGCTAGTGCTACCTACCTGCCTTAGCTCTGTCCCTAGGCGCTCAACTAACCACCAACTCCACACTCTCCCGTCATATCATGGTTTCTTTCTCGACATCGTTCGTCCAAGCTTGGGGAAACTCAGAGTTCGTATATTCCGGGACAAAGGCAAACACGTCCCCTTCTTTTAACTCAGTGTCTTCAACTCCTGTATCTGTATCCATCCAACCGCATCAGCGCTATTCTCCGTTCTAGTCCTCTTCGGCTGTGGCTGCTTCTTGCTTGGCTTGTTGATGCTCGCGTCTCGACGTGATCCATTCATTCCCTGCTCGGTTTGGTCTCACCCCTCCTCACATGGATCTCATGCCTCACCTTCACAACCAGGTTCTCCTTGTCCGGGAGTTCCCCTCATGCGACTTTCAACTCCACCAAAAATGTCATGGATCTTTTAACTCGGCTCCACCTCGTCCAACCTCCTCTCTATCTCTTTTACTCTCTCCATCTCTTAAGTTCTTTACTCTTTTATTCCTGCTTTCTTCTCTTCTGGCTCTTAGACTAGAGAATCAACAAGCTTTACTTACTTATCCTTCCTGCATCTCGGGTAGCTTCATCCTTCCTCACGCCTGAATAGAAGACGGGATAGTTCATGTTTGACGGCATGGAGGCGTCTAGGTGCCAGTGAACGGTCGTTTTTGCTCGTTGAGGGAGCCTCATACGCTTCCTTCTGAGCACCCAACCTCTCTTGCTTCCGATAGCATCTCACGAGCTCAGGACTCAAGGCAGCTTGGCCCAATGGGCAATGAACAATCCGCCGAAACCCCTCGCGGGCATCGGAAACTATCCAAGCCACCTCACTCCAGCCAGACATCAGCAGCTGGTCTGCCATACACTGCTACTGCTGTGACACCCCATCGTGAGCACTTCTCCAACTCGTATCTTGTTGGATCGCTCCCGCCTGCTCCCGATACGGCTTCTTCCACGAGGAGGGTGGTGCCTGGGCTCGGTATAGCCGTTCCAGCAAGTGACGGTGCCAGTCCGATGGCATCTCCTACTTGTAGAGACTTCCGGCGCGATTCAATGCCACGAGCAAGATCTGTCCAGTCAGAGCAGGACCCCAAACTGCCAAGCTTCGTGAACAACTCCAGGGCCAGCTGTATCGTTCCGGATAGCGGTTACCGTACACTTACGCGTGCTGATAGGTTTGTGCAACATGATAGTTCGTATCGATAAATAGAGCTGACTGCCTCGAAATAGCATGCCCGTTGCAGTATGTCGTGGCTCTACTAGCTACGATACGAGAGCAGCCGAGGCCAAAAGGTTTCTCAATGCCAAAGAGAAGCTCCCAAGCGAACCCATCATCTCCAAGTCCAAGATCCATTCTGATGAGACCGGCCAGGATGTGACAGATGACACCAACAACGCCAATCAATCTGCGGGCTCGTCCATTAGCAGATCAAACTCAGACATTTCTCTCTACATGCCAATGCGCCGGCGCTCGGTCGTTCAGACCCCAGGCGTAGCGACCAGAGCTTACCACTCCAAACCCCCCGTCTCAACCAAGTCGAGCTTCCGCAAAAGTCTCCCACCAACTCCCAGTCAATCCAGGCACAACTCGATCGAGTCTGGTATGGCAAGGCGCATGTCGATGCCTACGACAATCCCATCTCAAGTGCAATATTCGGGCCGAGCCGTAACGCCTGTCGAAGCCGACTACAAGCAGTTAGGTGGCATGAAGTTTGGATCTCTACGAATCACAAACGGGGCACCGGTGGCTTCTCCAGTGCCTGACGATGACGTCAAACAAACAGGGGCTTCCGAGTCGACACTAGTGGTCTCTCGTGCGGATAACTTTGATGAGCAAGACAGCACTCCTCTCAGTCTGATGAATGCAGAGTCAGGCATGGCAGAGGCCAAAGGGCTCTTGACGGCTGGACAACTAATTGCTACTCGAGTTCCAAGCTATGTTGCCGAGCATTCGAGCGATGCGCACAAATCTAGAACAGGCGATGGCGAAATGTCTGAGAACGGGAATGCTATTTCATTTCCCGTTGCCGAGGTTTTGGACGTAAGGGAAGATTCAAATGCAAAGCTCAACCCTCCTAAAATCCACTTGGAACTCGAAAACAAAATGCTTAAAGGGTTGACGAGATCTGATAGTGGCTTCATCCCAAGCCCTTCATCTGAGAAGACTCAGCGGACCGCGTCCCGAGTTGACAGTGGTTACAGCTCCAATGTCTCCCTTCGATCACTGCCTAGCTTGAGATCCGGTGTTACGGATAAAAACACAATGGCCTCGGAAAAGCTTGACGTTGACATCTCAGGGATGTGTTCGCCCTCAGACTCTAATTCGACTCGCACCTCTTCCTTGGTTCCTTCTCAGACACGTAATCGGCTGCCCATTCACTTGGAGGTCCCTCCATCGTCGACAGATGATGATACCTCAACTTGCCCAACGAGTCCGTCAAGTCCAACCAGTCGACCATTCTCCCCGTTTGCTCGTGGCGGCCGCATGCGTCTCTCTACGGTTAAATCAAACAAGAGTTTCGAGCCACGAGTGTCGAGCACTACGCCTACGCCAATTATCGATTCCAAGAGCGATAGCAAGGAACAGCTGTCAGCTCCTACTCCGGACGTCGGCCGTGGCGGCAGCAAGATATATCGATTCTTGAATGGTTCCCGTAAGAAGGGGTCGGCAAAGAAAGGGGAAGTGAACAAAGCTGAACAGGATGTTACAGTCAGTCGCTTAGGGCTCAAGGCGGACCTTGAGCATAAATTCCAGCCACCGGTGCTTCGAACTGAGCCGATTAAGGACACCCTGCACACTATTTTGAGTGTTGAGAGCCAAAACGCCGTCAGCGGGACAAGACGTGAAGAGGAAGACGTAACGAGGAGCCCCAAAAAGACCACGGCCAAGAAGGTATCTCGACGTCAGTCGTGGCGTCAATCCATTGCTCAGATGTTTGGTTCTCGGAGCGCAGACGCCAGCCCTACTTTGAGCTCCGAGGCTGAGTCCGAGCCAGCTCTGAGGCGCCCATCGACCGCTATGGAGCTTGCTTCTCCTCCTTTCGGTGTTGCCCCTAGCCCTCGGGCTGTGAGTTCACGGGCATCTCGACCGATGCCAAGAAAATCTGCTACCAGCTCTGGCAGCTTGGCCTCGCCAACCCGGAAGACCGTCAGCAGGCCCGACATGCAAGAGAGACGTGATAAGCCCGAGTTGGCTCATCTTCGCACCAATGTTTCGGCCCCTAACCTGTCATCGAATCATCGGTTGTCTCTTAGTCCACCCCAGCTTGAAATGGAACAGGCCTTACACACAAAAACATCTCCTCCTCCTGTCAGCATGCAGACTCGAAGCACAAAGCCTGCCCGAGGAAAATCGCAGGGTCAGGACCGATCCATGACGCCTTCTTTTCCAATTCATTCACGACCCACTGGTCGACGACTTTCTTTGCCTCAAGACTATGGCAGAACGACGCCTCACAGCCGACAGGTCTCTCAAAGCCGCACCGAGTCCCGCAACTCGAACCGAGGCATGGCTATGAGCCCTATTCCCGACATGGGCTCTCAGCAACAAGCATTCGTAGTTCAACAACAACCTAGAGTCTTTTCCTATTCGAGCACTGGTACACAGCAGACCGGTCCAGCTGTATCGCAACCGAGGCATCACCGTCGAGTATCGGCACCAGCACAGCCACGCCAGAGCTCCCATGTACCCCGTTCAAGAAGCAGCGCTACCTTGATACAGCAACAGCAGTTGCATCTGCAGCAGCAGCAACAGCAACCGCGCCGGCCTCAGTCGTCTCTCCAGGCATGGGCTCCAATG
The DNA here is from genome assembly GCA_013184455.1 of Fusarium continuum. Classification (NCBI taxonomy): domain Eukaryota; kingdom Fungi; phylum Ascomycota; class Sordariomycetes; order Hypocreales; family Nectriaceae; genus Fusarium; species Fusarium continuum. The sequence continues at coordinate 20,194 of JABCKB010000502.1, forward strand.
GACATGTACAGCCTCAACCAGCAACTGCAGCAGAACTACATGATGCAAAATCAAGCTCTAGTCTATGGAACGCCAGCCATGGTTCAACAGTATCCCAACATATACGTCACGGGTCCCATCCCTACCCTTCCCAGTCATGTCAGACAAAACTCCCAGGGCGGAATGTACGTTCAAGACCCTCCATTCCGGGTCCTCCACAGCTACAACTCGCCAGCATATCGAGGTGCTCCTATTTGGAGCCAATAGCTGAGGGCTTTTACAGCTGGCTCATCTCTGTTTCTTTGCTTTCACTCAGATACCATATATGATGAAAGGGAAATATTACTTTATTGAATTTCTTACTGCTTGGCGTTTCCAGGTATAGGCAGCCTTCCTCGAGGTATTGGAATTGGCCCACTGCGTCCACACGCATCTATTCACACATTGTCTTTCATTTAAGAAATTGCATCTGCATTTTACGATTTGGGGAAATTCCACAAGATTTGACAGATCCGCCCTTTGGATGCTGAATGGCACGTTATCTTAGTGGTCTTTTTGGTTGAAAAGCATGATCTTTCTGGCGACGTCGGATTTCAAGCTGCTGAGTTTACCATCTCATAGCGTATCATACTCTCGCGGACGAGAATGTGGCGATGAGATGTGCGGTTTTGATAATGCAATACTACTTAATGATTTGGTCTTTCAGCTCTTGTAACGATTGATTTCCTAGTGCACTTTTTTGACTCAAATACCTGATGTCCGAACCGTGCGGGTGTTATGGGCCATCCAGATAACAGTATTACAGAGGGATTGATTAGATTGGATTTGCTTGTCCTATGCATTGACATTTGGTTGTCATGCTCAGCCACGTATATTAGGTGTTGCTATCTGTCATCGCCTGTCTGGCTGGCTACCATATAGAGAGGCGAGGAAGCATTATTCAAACTTGAAAATGGGTCTTCTTCAACTGTGTATATGGCTCTTGAACAGTCGAGTAAACCGCGGAGCTACATATGGTAGATACGTACTCATTGGGCAGGAGAGTGGATGGGTTCGAGTGAGCATCAGAGCATTATGCATTCCCCATGATGTTAAACACAGCCTCAAAGAGATCAACAAAAGGATCCCGCGCAATTCTCAACGCATCCCGAATGGATAACGAGATCACGGGAAGGCATCTAACTGGACGACAGCAGTCATTTGTAAGAAGCGATGTTGGCGACACGGCATTCAAAACAGCATGGCTTGAAACCTTCACACCGTAAGCACGTAGGAAAAAGGTCCCCAAGAACCAGCCAAATGCAAGACACGACACGCAACCACGACAAGTCACACACCCACCTTGGACCCCGAAGGCCGCAGGGACAGACCTTAGAAGTTGGAAACAAGCTTCTCTGACAGTTGTTGTTTTAAGACGCGGGGGAAATGAAGATATAACGTTATGATGCATAAGGACAGGCGATAACCTTGATTTAACGTCGCAGCTGGTGGACTCTCGCGACTATAAGATCTTCTAGGGAGAAACAGCATGACGACGATGAAGTGGGCAAGACGACCGAAAACAAAAGGAGACGATGGGGGGATCCGGTGTGACGGAGAGTTTTTGGCATGGCGCTCGGGAGGGACGGGGATTGGAGTGGGTGTGATGCTATTTTAGGGGTGTCGGACCACACCAACCTCCCCTACAGTCTGCATCTTTGATCCCTTGTGGGGAGGGGCTTGTCCATTTTTGAAAAGAGTGGAAGGGCAAGGATCATCACTTGATTAAAAAAATGATTTCGGTAGAGACAGGCTTGTCGATGACTGATGTCGTAGTAAATGAGAGAGACCAGCAGGTCAGGAGAGAGAGGCAGCGGTTGAGTGATGATAACGATCCCGCTCTGCCAAGCGTCCAACTGGTATCCGTACAGCACAGCACATGAACATTTGGTTGCAGAATTGATTGCTTTCTGTTGTGGATGATGACGACTCACCCAAGATTTGGCAGGGATGGAGGATGGAGGATGGAGGATGGAGGATGGAGGATGGAGAATCCACCAAAGATGTCGAGATAGATTAGAGAGCACCGGCCCACGGGACAGATAGATCTGGGATGTTCATGCATTTAAAGTACCGGCAATACGCACAGGTGCCGTAAATACAAGTGAAAAAGGTCACAAACATCAATACGGGTACACTCAGTGAAAAGGGAGTAGCAGAAACAATCTCACAGCAGCAAAAAGCCAAGCAACAAGAATGACACTTATGCGAGTGCGCTTCCTGTCAGGGACGAATTGTGCGCTTATGCGTCTCCGTGGGGACGGGACCGTGAAGTAACAGAAACAATAGATTATTAAAACCTGCGGTAGAGAACCTCGTAGTCGAATCGGTCAATGACAACTACCGCAAGGCGAAACAGGAGGGCTTAAACTATGTGACTTTTTTATTAACTGAGGTCGGAACGGGAACCTTAAATACTATAAAACAAAACAAAACAAAAACCTAACCCAGCATCCAGCTTGTTTGACTACCTGTAGGTATGGTCTGGACGCGGTGACCGCCACGGACGAGCTGTTTCGCCTAGGCGCAGGTCATGTCGTGTGCTGGGCTGGCGGCTTTTTTCTTTGGGTTTGGGCAAGCCACGGCTCTACCGTACAGTAAAGGATCCATGAAGGCACAGCCTACCACCCCCCCGACGTGCCCGACAAGGACGGAATCCATGCCCTGTCTGTCCAGATACGAGAAACTCAGCATTTTCCTGACCCATCTTTTCCCTTCCATCCATTCCAAGTCTTCCAGCCCTTGTCTCTTTATAAGTCTCTCGCTCTTCTAACGTCGCCCACTCCTCAGTCTGCATTCTCATAGTCTACTCACTATACCATTTCATTACTCACTCTCGCTTTTGTCTTTGTTATTCTTTCGATCGTTTAGACCAATATTGGATCCCGCCTCGGCCTTTGTTCGTCGATCTCACTCTCGCTCCCGCAACTCATTTGACACTCGACGACTGTCGAACAACCACAGACAAAACAGCGTTATCCCCTTTTATCTCGGGCGCATTCGTCAAAACACTCGTAAACAACGATTCAGCTCGATCCTGCCACCTTAACCACGGATAGCCGAACTCTCCACAGGGCTGTGTTAAGTTTGCGTCAGCAGGCACTTCAAAGCGCTATTACGCGTTTCGTTTCGCCTAAGTACTCGTAAGACCGAGACGACGTCCTACTAAGTATCTATATCGACACTTTTCTCTCGACAACACCACCAACACTCACAGCCACAATGTACACTGCACGGCTTATCAAGCTGCTAATAGTAGCTCTCTCCCTTGTCTGCGTCGTTCAGTCATCATGGATCGATCTCAACAGAATCCACCTCAAGGAGCGTCGAATCGTGCGAAGAGCAAGCCCCAGTCAGCAGTCCGATGGCACCCAACCAAGTGCTACTGCACCCGTCGAAGAGCCTTCAGCTACCCAAGCGGATCCTGAGCCCGATACCGCTGCTGCTCCTACTGACGCAGCTGAGCCTACTTCTGACGACTCCGCCGATACCGCCGAGCCCTCTCAGGCTACCGAAAAGCCTACACAACCATCTGCCACTGATGCTGAGCCTACCGCCGATGTACCTTCAGAGACCACTGCTGCTGATCCCTCTCCTACAAAGGCGTCCCCCACCACCAAAGCTGCGGAGAAGTCTACTGCTGCTGATAGCAACCCTACCGAGACTGCCGTTGTCACACAGTCTGAGACTCCTGAAGACACCGAGTCTGCTGTTCCTTCTGCCACTGATGACAGCACTGCTGCTCAATCTACAGATGATGCCCCGGCACCAACCAGCACCTCCAGCGGCGGCAACAAGCCAAGCGACGACAGCAGCAGCGCCACCAGCGAAAGCGACGATGAGGTTACCAGCACTGCGGAGGATAACGACACCCGAACTACTGCCAAGCCTGTCACTTCTACTCACATCACCGTTGTCACGAGGACCAACAGCGATGGTGATCTCGAGACCATGACCACTACGAGTGTGTCTACCTCGACTCCTGGACTTAGCTCCAACGATGATGACGATAGCTCTTCTGGCATGTCGACCAAGACCCGCAACACCGTTATTGGCGTCGTTGTCGGTATTGGCGGTGCTATTGTCGTGGGTGCTCTCGGTCTCATGGCTTGGAGAATCTGGGGCCGCAAGAAGCATAATGATGAGGCCGATGGTCTCATGGACTTCAACGAGACCAATAGCCGTCCCAGCAGCAACGGCCCTTATCATGGCGTTGAGAAGACTGAGTACAACAGTGTTGGTAGCTCGGGTCCTCAACGCAGCCCATTCCAGTCAACGCTGGACACTTATCACCAGCCAACACCAGTCAACGCCTCATCCAACTTCTAGTCCCTACAAGAAGGACTCTATTCTTTTCCTTTGCGTCTTTGATTTAAAAAAAGCATTATTATTCACGCCCATCCATTCGCCAGGGTCATGAGGGCGTTTCGGACACGAATTTAGGGAGGTCACATAGAAAGTGTTGTACGAATTTGAAACGAAAGTCAGCTGCAATTGACTAAAGCAGCATTTATCCAAAGGTCCCAAGACCAAATCGCGCGGCCTCTTGGGGCAACACACAAACTTTGCATTATATGGCTTGGCTTCGTAGTCTAGTTTTTGAGTTATCTGGACGGACGGCCTCATGAATCGCACATCCACTTTTTCCTTTTTATTTTTATTTTTTTAGCGCACCAACTTCTCGGTACTGGACCTCCCGCACGTTATCTGATTACGCGCTGTTTACATCTAGAGACTCGAATAATAATATCAACTAAAGCCTTGGCTAGTACACTGCTCTGCTATATTGTGGTGAACTAAGATGAGCGTGTGAGTGAGTGCACGTGTCTCAGAGCTGGGTAAGCAACGATGTGTCTTTCTTAACTTGACAATGCGATTGTCTCATCCCTTGAGAATAAAAGTATTGAGACCTTGATTCTGGCCCTAAGTGCTTGAAGCCCTTGAGCGGCTGGCCCTGTTAATGTGACTGTATACAACTAGGAATGGGATATTCTATTCTATCAACCCATCTATATCTTTTGGGGCCGGAAGTTTGACTGGCTTAGTATTCACCCCCTTCTTGAATGGTATCGGGTAGGTTGCATCTCGGACAACCTCTGATACAGGTAGCAAATATTGGTCAGATCGAACACTCGTCGGAAGATCAGACAGTGAAGCTGAGGTGCTACAGGACAGATCCATAGTCTGTATTTGTTCTCAATTCTATTAACCGCGAATAAAAACTATTTTGCCGAGGGGGGGATAGTAAACCGGGAGACTCCTTGTGTGGAATCGTATTTGCTGCATAGTTATATACCAGTTGTTGAATGCCGGGGCGGATCTTGGCGAGGAAAGGGATCTGATTAAAAGCAAGGCGAGTACTCATATCATGGTGATAGGTAAGGTCTTAATAACCAAGTTTTGAGAAACGGTATAGGGTACCCGATTACTAATATTGACAGTTCTAATCCGAACCTCCTCCACTGGAGGTACCAAGCAAAAGGAGTAACTACCAGTTGCGAGCTAGCGAGCCATCGTGCTACATCTACCTTGCCCGCCCATTGAGCCTAGCATAAACCTTCAGAACACTCCACTGGAGCTGCTAGAAGGGGAAGCCGAGTGCCTGAGCTGGCATTCCAAAGGCAGAAAGAAGGTGGAGGAGGCCCAAGTTAGCTCAAGGCACGAGCGGGTGCGGCCCGACGTTTTTAAGGGTCCCTCCTAGTGGAGGCGGAAGAAAAAGGAAAAGGGTGGAGAGGCCGAGAATTTGAGTTTGGGATCACGGCTAGACGTTGGGGACAGAAACGAAGGTGCTGTATGCAGGTAGAGCACTATTAAACTGGATGTATTCCGCCTTATGACGATGGGAAACGCTTGAAGATGGTGATAGTGGTGAGTTATTAAACATGGACCTCTCCGGGGAAATGACCGCGCCGGCTCGAGGAACAGCAAGCCCTTTTTGCCATTGGCCTGTTTTAGCAGGGGGATGCACAGGCATGTGCATCCCTCGAACGATGGAAGAAATGGAAGAAGAACAAATCCCTGGTACAACGACAACACACCAGCCGCGCCTGAGCTGACGGTCTTCTACTCAATCTAATCCAAAAACTACTGCTTCAGGTTGAAAATGCAAGAGGCCATGAAGCAAATAGAAATGAGAGCAATAAAACCAAATCATTTTGATGCCAGCTAAGCAGCCAACACTTGGCCACTTGCTGGGTTATAGCGTGCTGAGGTGCGGGTCGAGGTCGACACGGTCCAGAACATGGAATTGTTCAGGAGTACACCTTCGGGAGGCAATTTATGATGTTAACGGGTGTATCTCCTATCCGTCGTCAAGTTCCATCGCTTCGAAACTCTTCCAAGATGCCAGGGCCCCTTGGCGAGATTACGTCGTGGCCAATGCGGGCACCGTCAAGAGCGGGTCTCATTACAGCAGAGCTCTCTCCTTTGAAGATGTCCGTAGTGTGTCAGTACCTATGTGTCTGTCCAGGTGAGGCTCTAGCAAGTTCCAGTGGCCAACTGTCCGTTGTCTGAATTGGAAGATTTGCCGTCAATCTCTCTGCGCTCCAGCGTCACAAGGAGAAGAAAAGCAGAGACAGCTCACACGGTCAGACCTGGAAGTGGCCGACCAAACCAAGCGCATGTCCTCCACTAGCACTAACACTACCTAAGGTAGAGGGCAGGTGCAGGTACCCTTTGCTGTAGCATGAAGCCTCGAGGGTCCATCCCGTCCTGTCTCGTCCTGTCCACTCACTGTCAAACGAAGTTCTCATCTAATCTCATCCTATCCCATCCCCTCGAATGAGACCGACGTCTTCATTTCGTTCTACTCTCCCTCCCTCTCCACGAAACTTTTTTCTCTCTTCCTTCCTCTTCATCCCATTGTTGCTGGCCGCCCAACTCTGCAACTGACAATAATTCAACCGCCCGATGTGTCCGGCCGCATCGTCCTTCTCCTCCCCTTGTCTTCTGGCCACTCTTTTTCTTTCATGAAGCCGTTTCCTTAGGTTCTCGATAGACGCTTTTTTCTGTTATTTCGCGCCCCCCCTGGAGGTCCGTTTCCACACCCCGGAAATTTCCCACCTTCGCAGCGCTCAACTGCAAACCGTCATTCCGTTCGCCCCCTTAAAGTCGGACAACGCGTCGCGTATCCCAATACTTCTCGACCGTTAGGAAATACCTGCCACGATTTCGGTTTCGCAAAACTGTGTCCCCTCCCTCAGGCCTTCGAGATCGGCTTTTTCACTAAGCGACCGACCTTGAGAGAAAGGACTGGCTCTATTCGAGACTCAGCTGCAGACACATCTTTCGTCTGCACTGATCTCCCTGGGTGAGTAGACTGAACCACATTTTCCTTCTTTCGGTCTTGGACATGTATGAGCTGGCAGAGCACACATTCATCTCCAGACGCCACTGCATAACTGACAGCTGCTGACTGGGTCCGCCACCAAACAATAGGCCCTTGTAAAGACGTCTTCTACAACGTCGTCGGTTGCTCCTCCTGGTGCATCCGCACAGGACGGTCACGGAGCTTTTCCCTCTCGATCCCGCTCTGGCTCACCGGCTTCTCCCGCTTTATCGAACACATCAACCGTTGGCGGCGAAGAGGAGATTGAGTCTTCCCCCGTCCTTCCTGCGCTACAAGCTCCTCGACTCCCGGAAAGAGCTCTGCAATTTTTGAGGACACCGCCTCCAGACGACGCTCAATTTGGCACTGCCAGTTGGGGCTCTCCTTATCCCCAGTCGGATCGTAATCTCCGTCGTCAGAGCTCGAGTAGTGAAGCTTCGGACGACTCCCCAATCCATCATCTGGATATTGCGACCCCTTTTCTACGGCCAGCTCCTGATCTACTACGATCGCAGTCCGATCCACAAGGTTCTCCGCTGAGTGCTGCCGCCGCCGTTCTTGCAAACCGTGCTCGCCGGCAAACTCGTGGGCTTACTGAAGATTGGATTCGCACTCATACTACCGACGACCTCAACGACGAGAGCCGACATTGGTTTAGTGACGGAAGTGGAAGTGAGCACTCTTCATTGAGCGGCTCTGAACCCGATTGGTTGGAAGAAGGCGACGCTCGTACTCCCCGAGCTATTCAGAAAACAATAAACGTGTCTCGACAAGGATCTAGGCACCATCCCCGGGCCAGATCTAGCATCGAGACTCTCAGACCAGGGGATTCCCTCAGTCCCAAGACGGGACAGAACAGTAGTATGGCGACCTCCGAAGCCGCGCCAGCAACGCACGACGCGGCGAGCGACAGGTCTCAGGCCGCCTCCACCCCGGAAGTACCTGTCGCAGAAAGTCCAAAGAAGCGTGTCCCTAGTGGTGCTGCCAATGGGGAGCCCACGCTGCCCGCGACACCGATCAAGGGCATTCAGAAACCTCTTCCTAAGGAACCAGCACCAACACCCCGATTAAAGAAGAAGGTGCCATGGAGAGGCAAAAACATCATGGTTCTTATTCCGCGGGACACGGAACGAGGACAACCTGGGAATGCGCCCATGCCTCTCCGTCAGGATGAGATACAGAGAATGTTTTCGTCATGGGAAGAGCTAGGATACGATATTTCAGGCTTCGATTTGGAAGTTGAAGGCTACCAAGTGGAGGGCACAGCCGATTCTCAAACTCGAGATGCATGGCCCGATTTTGATCAGGTGGCCAAGGAGAGGGAAGAGCGCAGCTTCAAGGTTACGCTTCCAGATTTGAATGCTTGGAAAGATTACATGAATGAGCTTCAAGAGGCAAAATTGCGCGCGCTTGGTGTATCCTTTGGCGATGATGAGCCCGAGCAACCCTCCATCTCACCTGCGACAACAGATCTCAGCCGCCAACCCTCCGCTCAATATCCTCCCCTCCCCTTCTCTCCTCCCCTACCGACCTCGTCAGCCTCGAGCAACCATGCCCTGCCTGGATTTCAGCCGGGCCATTTTGCACGACCCTCAACACACAGCCCTGGTGTCTCACACGGAGCTTCACCACTCTCATTTGGTGGCATGCCTGGTAAATTCAACCCGCGACAGTCTATCTCCTTCCCTGCGAACAGCTCGCCGTTTGGTTTCCAGCAGCAAACTCCACAGGGCTGGCCTGGTCTCAACCGCCACGATTCACCTTCTCTTATGGGCATGATGTCTCCTCAGTCACCCTTCGGACCAGAGAGTCCTGGCATTAACCTGCACCAACGCCACCAGTCTCTGCAGTATCCTATGATCCCCCACCAGCAGTTTTCATACTTGCAACCTGCTCGAGCCTCTCCTCGTCTACAAGAAGTCCGAGAAGACGAGGAAGAGGCACCAAGCAAGAGCCCCTCAAGAACGCCTGAGCCCTCCCAACAACAAAACACAGACACTCTACAAGCTGAGATTGACGATGCTGAGTATCATCTGGAGGAGCAACTGCGTAACGAATTGGAGCATGAGGATTACAACCCCCAGCCCCAAAACGAGCAGCCTGCCACTCTTCCAGATCCATTCGTTCCTGCTCATAGTCATGAAGCCTCTGGCCAATTCCCAGTCCAGGAACGGTTTGCCAATGAGCAGTCCAAGCCTCTGGTTCTACATCATCCTCGACCTCACAGCCGTGGGCACTCACTCTCACAGGGCTACTTCCGTGATCATAATGAGAACAGTGTCACGGCTGATGAAAATAATCTTACCAAGTTCAGCAGTCTCAATGAAATTCCAGAGTCCCACAAACCTGACGAGGTTTATGAGATCGAGACCAACCCCAGTAACCTGGGCACGCCTGTGCAGGAGTTTGATTTCCCTGGATTTGGTCACCAGAAGAACTTTTCGACAGCCAGCAACCCCTGGAATGACGCTGGCTCTGTTAGTAGTGGCAACAAGATGGGTCGGCGCTCTAGTCATGTCAGCAAACCCTCACTGTCTAAGCTTAATGTGCAGGCACCTGAGTTCAAATTCAACCCCACGAGTTCCTTCACTCCTGGTCAGTTCGACTTTGGCAGCAATAGCAACACCTTCCAGCCTGGTGCTAGCACCTTTGAGCCTGCTGCCAATAGCTTTGAACCCACTGCCAACACATTCCAGCCTGGCTTAGGGAGCTTTCAGCACACTGCGAGCAGCTTCCAACCTGGTGCAGGTAGTTTCAGACCTGGTGCTAGCAGTTTCCAACCCACTGTCCACAGCTTTGAGCCCAGTTCTAGTGTCTTTCAGCCCACTGCCAGCACCTTCGAGCCTGGTAACTTCCAGGCGGCTAGCTTTGAGCCTGCCGGTTTCCAGCCCTCGGTCTTCCAGGCTAACACCAACTTTTCTGATACCAATATGTTTGGCTCACCCGTCGCAAAGCAGCCTACCCACGCCACGCCGGCCAGGATTAACGCTAATGCGCCGTCTTTCTCTCCAAGCGAAAGTGCTTTCAGTTTCTCCACCTCAGGCCCCAAGTTCAACGTTGCTGCTCCTACATTCACACCTCACTCTGATGCTTTCACTAGTCCTGGTAGCCGGGGTCACCGCGGTAGCATCTTTGGAAGCATTGATTTGAAATCAAATGACCTTCTCCAGTCAAGCAAAAAGTCAAAGGCCATACCGATTATTAGACCAGGTAGTTCATCGTCTGCCAAATTACAGGAGCCTGATGAGCTGTTTGATGATGATGGCCATGCAATACCTGACGAGAACAGAGTCAAGCGAGCACGCAGCTCTGCCCCTGGTGGTGATGATGTACCTTTGTTTGCTGAGCAGCCCACTCAATATGATGCTTCAACCCAAGAGACTCAGCCAAGCACGCAAGACGAGCATATCTTACCTGCTGATACGTCAATGTCCTCTATCGTCACCTCCGATCAGGTTGATACGAAGGCTACCACCGCTGCTCCTTCTGCGGCTCCTTCTGTAACATCGACAACTGAGAACAACAACTGGAAGCCTTTCGAGTTCGATTCCAACCAAGACATCCAGAGCTTCAATGACGCTCGGCCATTCGGTGATGAAACCTTTAAGCACGGCCACAAAAAGTCATTGTCCGCCGCCGCTCAAGCATTCCAGCCTGGTGTGAACTCCTACGGGGAAGCCACACAGACTGAGCAAGAAGCCGAGGAGGAGTCTGATCCCTCTCCCGTGACTAGTCCAGCGCATGCCCGTCCTTCATCCGGCCTTGGTGCTTCTCGATTCAACTCCAACCAGCCTCAACCTAGGATCGTTTCTAAGGGGCTTGGTGCTTCAAGATTTGCTGATCCTCCCAAGCCGATCAAGGGTCTGGCTGCATCTCGATTCGCCAAGAGCCCGACTCCTGAAGAGATGCCTCTGCCTCTGCCACCTGTTGAGGATGATCTTATAGAATCAGTTGAGCAGGAACCTGCGCCTGAACTTTCGGCTACTGTGACGCACCCTACTGGCCGTGGTGTTAATGAGCCCACTTTCGAAGAGATTGATGCTGTTATGGATCAATTCTTTGACGATCCTACAATGGGTGTCAACAAGCACAATGAGCCTTCACAGTGGCAACAAGGCAGCCCGGTTCGCAACCTTTCGGTCATTGCTAACTCTTCACCCTACAAACTGGAGCCTGCTGTTGACCATTACATTCGTGATGAAACTAGTTTGACCCCTCGCGAATACCATCAGCTTCCGGAAGTTTCTGCCCATCCTATGCCCAGCACAGAGCTCGAAGATCCGTTCATCGATCCTCCTGAGGCCTTGATCACTCCTGATGGTGCTGATGCTGTTGATGGTGAGAGCCTCCCGGCTAGTGACTGGGAAGCTGCTTTCACCGAGGATGAGCACGACAAACTGGAAAATCGGGCGCAGTTCTTCGATGGTCGTGTCAACGAAGTGGTTGGCAATCTGTTAGCATCCCGTCTCGAGCCGTTGGAGAAGACATTGTTTTCTATCCAACAGGTTTTGGCAACACGCGCTCGACGCACCCCTTCTTCTCGACGCGATATGCGCAGCGTTTCTGCGGAGCTGCAACAGAGTGATGCTGATGATGAGGATGATGAACCTGTTATCCGCCGCTCGATGAGTCCCCGAAGAGACCGACGATTGGATCAGATCCGCATCGCCGTCATGGAGGGTCTTCAAGCTACTCAACGAGGCAAGCTTGAAGCCTCACCTGCTCCTGCTCCTGCAGAAGTTTCCCCAGAGAACCCTCCTGCGGCTATCCTAGCGGCTCTTGAGGAACTGAAGCAGCAGTTTAGCAGCAATGCGAACCGTGACGACGGTCTGAAGAGTATGCTACAAGAAGTCATAGAGGCTCGTATACCCGCTGCCCCTAAGCCTGAGGAAGTGGAAAACTCCAATCTTACGGAGCTCCAGGATAAGATCACCGATCTGGAGCAGCGCCTTTATTTTGAGCAGACTAAGGTCGAGAATGAGGTTTCTGAGCGGCGTGCTGCCGAAGACTTGGCAGCTGAGCTTATGCGCAAGCTTCAGACGGCTGAGACACGCATTGAGGTCGAGATTATTAATCGTAGCGTCTTCGACCAGCGCGTAACTGACTTGGAAGAGAGACTACGAGGAGCCGAAGAACTTAGCGAGGAATCAGTCGTTGGTCGTCGTGCCGCTGAAGACAAACTTACCGAAGCCCGTGTTCAACGTGAAACTGCCGCCGAAGAGGTGGTTCGTCTCCGTGAACTTGTTGAGCAGAGGGACCACAAGTTGCGTTCCTTGGAGCAGGCAAATAGCAAGAGCGCTATGCGTATTGCTCTCTTAGAGGCCGCTCAGAACAATGCCACCCAGGCTCAGCATGAGGCTGTTGCCAAATGCAAGGGCATGGAGGTCGAACTCAAGGACGTTCGTCAAGACAACCACCACTGGCGTGCTGAGGCTGAGCGATACGATGAGTCCGCTCGGCAGAAGGGTGCTGAATTGACCCGCGCTCTTGAGGACAACCAGCACATGCAGAAGTCTCTTACTACCCTTACTACTCAGCTCGAGGAGAACGAGCGGGTTCGCGAATCATGGCGCGGCAAGTTTGTCTCTCTTCAAGAGGACATGGGTAGGGCCGCCCGCGAGATCGCTGAAGATAATGCTCGCCGTATTAAGAAGGACCAGGCTATGCTTGCTAGACAGGAGGTCTTGGACGCTCGTCTGCAGGCTGAGGCTAAGACCCGAGAACGTCTGGAAATTGAGATGGAACGTCTGCAATCCAACGAGCGAGCCGGTATGCGCGCAACAAATGAGTGCGCTCGTCTTGAAGGCATTATTCGCGAGTTAAAGACTGAAAACCACAAACTCGAGCAGAAGGCTACGCGATACCAGCGCGAGTTCGAGGAGGCCCGCGAGTCTGGCCTTAGTGAAGTCAAGAGAACTCGCATGGCACTACAGACCGAGATCGACGCCGCCAATAACCAGGTCAACTATATCCGCGAGGAGCTCGAGGAGCACAACTCCAAGCTTCGCGCCGAGCTTGACAATGTCAGGCTTGAGGTCGATACCGCTAAGGCTCAGAATGAGATGCTTCTAGAAGAGGCTGAGAACAGCAAAATGAATGAGCTCGAGGAGCTTACGCGCAAGCACCAGAATGAGATCGAGGATCTCCAAACTCGATACGAGCGGCGGGTCCATAACGCTCAGGAGGATGCTCACAAGGCGGAGCAACACCTTCTGGAGCGTCTTAGCCTCTCGGCCTCCAAGACTGAGCACCTCCAGGATCGTATTCTCCATCTTGAAGATAAGCTTGAAATCGCCAAGCAAGCGGCTGCCGCTGCGGCCCAAGCTGCCAAATCCGCAGGAGCCGAGGTCAACGTGCCTATCATTCAGTCAAGGAAGGCTTCCCGAGACCTCGAACCTCCAGAGAGGATTTCTCCTCAGGCTCTTCGAGAATCCATCATGGTTCTCCAAGAGCAACTCCAGGCCCGTGAGCAGCGCATCGAGGAGCTGGAGCACTCCTTGTCTAAGACCGACCCTGATGCCGCCACCAAGATCACCAAACGTGATGACGAAATTACTTGGTTGCGCGAGCTTCTCGCCGTCAGACACGAGAACTTGCAGGACATTATTGCAGCACTTCAGAGTGATATTTTTGATCGCGACGCAGTGAAGGATGCTGCCATCAGACTCAAGGCAAACCTCCAGATGGAGGAACAAGAGCGAGAGAGGGCCATGAACGGTGGATCCGCCATCAATCTACCCAACATTGCCCAGACAATCCAGAATGCTACGCCTCGTGTAGCACAAACTATTGGCCCCCTCGCAGCTGCTTGGGGTAACTGGCGAAAGGGTAACCGCAGCCAGCCCTCGCTCAGCAGCCTCTCTGGCGTTCTTGGTTCTCCAGCACCTGGACGAAACGCTACTCCATCGCGTAGCAACTCGACTTCCCAGAACAACCCTCTGGGTGGTCTAATGACACCTCCCGCTTCCAGCCTACGTCAGACACCTCCAGTGGATAACAAGCCACAGCCCACTGCTTTTGCTAGTACTGGACGCCGCTTTCCATCGCAAAGCTATGCACCCGGACGAGCGCGAGGAGCTTCAAACACCTCGCATCGAGCGGAGCAAGCTGTGATCACACCTTCACCAAGAGAATCTGAGGATGAGCCCATGACTCCTCCAATGATGCGAACGAGCGGTTACGACTCGGACGCCCAGCCCGGAGATTTTGATGATAACGACTTCTTCGAGGACTAAGTGGGTTTGAAGGCTCAGAGGCTACAAGCAGAGGGACACACTGTCATGATTGTTATTCTTCTAATATTTCCTTTGTCAGAATTATCGAAAAACGGCCGATGCATACGTATATGCGATGCACATTATTACACTAGTTTCACCAAGACTGCGAACCTAGAAAGATACCCCCTTTTGGATTGATGTTGATGCCATACAGATTGGGATTTGTTTGTCTTTTTTATCGAATCATGTCTTTGTCTCTCATCTTTGTACTTCATGATGAAGATTGTGTTTCGAAGGAGGAACTGGGTAATGAGGGAAGTTTTCAAAGCTACATAAGAAAAAAGGCAACAAAAAAAAACGCAGAAAAAAAGATGATTGCGGATCAACAAGTTTTGATATTTCTGTTACTGCCCTCACTGTAGTTTGCATAGCGGTGTGGTAGACGTCAATTCGGCGCGACAAGGCATCCAAGACGATTGCTTGTTGTACATAATCATAATTTACACTCAAACGAGCTACTGAAATGAAATATGATGAAGCTGGAGATAGAGTTCTGGCATAGTGAAGACGTGCATGCTTTAGAGGTCAGAGATGGCACACCCCCGCACATGTAATGAATACGTCCAAGTGGGATTCCTTCTCTTGCTTCATTAATAATATCTACAGCTAACGGAATCCAAGGATTGCCCCCACGTTATCCAAGGTTTATATATCAGTTATTGCTAAGAAGCTTCTCTACCGCCCATTTTACTGAGAAGTTGCGCAGGTCTGAATAGTGCTGACCGACACCAACAAAAAGCACAGGAACGTTGGTCGCATGAACGAGACTAACGAGAGTGCCGACCATGTCGCCGACAGTGTCACACTTGGAGATGATGAAGCCGTCGAGTGTGCGGACGGCGCCAAAGGCAGCGTTGAAGTTGCGAGCTTGAGCAACTGAATCGGTGCCTACAAGAGCCTAGGATTGATTCGTTAGTTAATCAACAGTGAGAAGCTTGGACAAGGGGAGGCGTACCTCGCCGACCATGAGAATCTTGTCAGGCTGGGCAAACTTGGCAAACTTCTCGAGAGAAGACATAAGACGCTGATCATTGTGTCTTCGACCAGCTGTGTCGATAAGGACGACATCATAGCCCTCCTGCGCAGCATGGCTTACAGCATCCTTTGCGACAGTGGCAGCGTCCTTGCCATAGCCCTTCTGGTAGAGCTCGACACGGCCGCCCTCACGAGCTGTCAGCTCCTTGAGGTTGCGGACGTGAACGGCTAATTGCTCAACGGCACCGGAACGGAAAGTGTCGCCGGCGGCGATGAGGACCTTATACTTGTTCTGGAGGAGGAAGAAACAGATCTTGGAGAGGTTGGTGGATTTACCGACACCGTTGACACCAACGATAGACATGACGTAGGGACGGGCTTTGCGGAGAGATGTCACTGGGGGAGCGGTGATGGCATCGATGTCGCGGAGGAGGTCAAGGGATGAAGTAGGAGTGAGCATCTTTGTTAGTGAGGCCTCCATGGCGGCTTGGATTCTGGTGTTGATGCCTGTGAAGTTTGTTAGTACAAGTGTATTGCAGTAGGGAGTTGGATATAGTACGCACTCTCGAAACTGCCAGTTTTGACACCGACCAATTCCTTCTCGACACCTTCACATAGTCGAACAGCAGCCTCCCGGGCTACGTTCTTCTGAAGCAGATGCTCCTCCATGCCCTTCATGGCCTTGTCGAGATCCTCCTTGGTCAGGGTCTTGCCTCCTACCACGTTGCGGAAGAGGCCACTAATAGCGCTGACACCAGATCCCAAGAGACCAGACTTGGACTGCGTCTTTGCTTCTGCCGCTTTCTCTGCCTCAGAAGCTAGGATCTCATGTACCTCGTCGCCCAAGTCCTTGAGCACAAACTTGCCCTTTGATGTTGAGCCCCATGTGTTGGAATCGATCTCGTCCACAGCTGTTGACCGCCCTGTCGCTTCGACTTCAGAGTCACTTGTGGCGTGCGCCTTGGCAGAGTAGTCAAGCTGCACATCGTCGTCCTCGTCTGCGAAGCCATCGGCGTCCCACTTGCGCCCCTTCTTGGCGGCTATTTTCTTCTTTCGGGGTGCCTCGTCTCCGGAAGAGGCGGGTGCTGATGACTGGTTCTTTGCTTTGCGCGCGCGTCGCGAGATCTTTGCGATGGGACCACCCTTTGCGACGAGGAGATGATTGCTTGGTGTGCCGGGTCGCGAGCCGTTGGGAGTTAAGGCGGGAGTGGACTCGTCAGCGGACAAAGCTTCCTGAGGCCCATTGAGATGGCGCCCTCGGTAGGTCAGACCTGGCGCAGCTGGTGGACCGTCGCCAACGTTCCCTAGGGTAGTTTCTTCTTCTAATGGGACTGCGCCGGCGGTGATGGTGGTGGAGGGACCCTTGTTACTAGTCTGATCGAGCTCCCCCAGTTGAAGGTCGAAGTATTCGTCAAAGGCATGGCATTCGACGAGAGTAGTGTGCGGCTTGGTTAATTGTTCACCGTAGAGTTTAACAAAGATGGTCTTGATGTTATCGACGAGCTTGTCAACCCATGAGAGGTGGAGGAGGGATCGGTAGACGGCCTAAGGAAGGGAGTGGGGACGTCAGCGCCGAGGATCGGGGGAGAAGCCATCATGACAAGCAAGTACTCACGACAAAGATAACACCCAATTCCTTGACCAAGGTCCATTTGAGAGTATGCTGGTCGCTCTTGTAAGGAGGGTTAACTGCGGCTGACTTAGAGTCGCCGAGGGCGACGGCGCCACTCTTCTCCTCGATAAAAGTGTCGGCGATGAAGTTATTGATGATGGAAGGATTTATGGGGGTATATGTGCGCGACCAGACGACCACGCCCGAGGTGGTTAATATTTCGAAGGAATCCAGCATGTTGCAAATATGTCCCTCTCTCTTCTGTAAGCGTTGGAGTAGAGAACGAAAGATGTTGGTGAGAGAATCAAGGTCCAAGCCAGCGAGGAGGCGAAAGATGTGGCTACTACAGGTAGAGTGCAATAACCAAGATAAGATAAGTTAAAACCGCTGCACATCAGAATGAGGGACTCGACCTTGACCGGACGCGCTGCGCTGCGCTTGGGCCTAGGCCGTGGTTGGTCTTGGCTTGTTCCCCAAGATCCAACC
This sequence comes from Fusarium continuum, assembly GCA_013184455.1. Lineage (NCBI taxonomy): Eukaryota > Fungi > Ascomycota > Sordariomycetes > Hypocreales > Nectriaceae > Fusarium > Fusarium continuum. The sequence goes on from JABCKB010000502.1 coordinate 37,889, forward strand.
CTAATGACTAACG